>JAPYZI010000327.1:0-58098 GCA_030523105.1 Ophioninae sp. A BG-2022a | reverse complement strand
TCGATATCTCCAATAGTTTTCCCGTAAAGTCCAGTTGAAAAATCGCTAAAAAAAACGCAAAGGGGTATGTATGGAAAAATTTGCAAAAATCGATGGTCCCACTTTGAAATTCTATCAAAAATCGAAAAAACATCGGATTTTAATTATTAAAAAAGCATTTTGAAGCTAAAATCATAACGAAGACATTGAGCGCAAAGTGAAGTGCGAAATCCCAAAGGAAAAGAAGTTATCCATGATTTAGTGAAAAAACTTTTTTCTCCCAAAAATCGAAAACAATTTTGGATTTTTAATATTTTTTTTACTGGTCCATTTCGATGTAACTTTGTCCCCTGAATACGAATATACCATTTATTTCCCCCAAAACCCAAAATGTCCATGAAAAAATCATAAAAAACTTCTCAAAAGGTGTTTTCGACGAAATTACGATTATATTCGAAATATTAATAATGATTCAGGGGTTGATCCGGCAATCATACATGCTTGTATCAATCAACTCAGAATTTCACCCCGAACCCTCAGTTTCACGGATGATGTTCAGAAACGTGGTGGGACACCCTGTATACCTTATATCAACGATTTGTAAAAAAAAGCCGATTACTCAAACGGCATGGGCGCTAACTTTGCGGCGATCCTTCATATTAGCTGGTCGCTCGTGACGCCGCCAGGCGGCAGTTTGGGACGCAGAATATTCGTCTTCCAGCCGCTGATAAGAACTGTCCTTCTATGGACGTCTGACATCATTGACGAGAGTTCGATACTTTTAATTTTGTCGTTATGCTCGATGCCTTCAGAATTTTCCATATATTCGATATTATCGGTATAACGATAGTATCGATATATCCGATTATTTCGATATTTTCGAGAGTATTTGAATGCGAATGAAGGCGAAATAAACATCGCTGTTTTACCATGAGTTGCCGAAGCACCGACGGGATCATCGATGTACATTTTATCAAGGATAGGCATAACGAAACACGTTATAAAAGCGCCGACCATACCGACCAATATCGCTTCCCAAGCGCGAAACAAATAGCAGCCACCTTTAAAGCCCGGGTCAGAATAATGGAAAATTGTTCATTCAGTTGCCGTCATACAAACTAGCAAAACGCTTCGGCCCAAATAAACTCACCAGTAACGGCGACTAGTGCGCCAAGTATCCCATTTATCTGGCTGAGAATATCAATGCCCTTAGGGTTAGTAAGGGAAAAACCAAGACCTACAAGGCCGCCGCCCATGCTGCTCATCATCGTAGAGACTGCAGCTCTGGCAGCATATTGCCAACGCTCACCGCTAATCCCGTAGGTACTACCGCTGTTGAACGCCAGCCACCCCCACCTCGTTTTTAAAAAATGTATTCAGCGGTTGAATTCTCGCAAAAATAAGAACTTTTTAATTAAATGATAAATACAAAATGGCCGTTTCGAGAACTACACAAAATGGCAGCCTGAAAGGATACCGACCAACGATTCAATGATACCCTCGAAAGAAGAGGAAAACTTGCGTACTTTTGATAATTGAAGAAACATATTTGCTTTTTCCGATTTACAAATGACAACTTCCTGCGGATCTTTGGCGTATAGAAATTTCGACTTTTCAGGAAACACGTCGGACCAGCTCTTCCGTACCTGTTCTATCTTCAGTCGATAAGGTTTACCAGCAGAATAACTCGGTTTTTATCGTCAGTCGATAAATCTTATCAGTCCATAGGAAAATTGTAATTCAGGATTATAATCTTACCACAAAACAAAAAGTCCCATTATAGCGTTGACGGGACATCCAAGAGGAAGCGGATCGAAGCCCTTGTCGTATCTCCCGATCCTCGGGCCCAGCATAATAGCACATGCGAGGGCTATTCGAAGAAAAAACATTTCTAGGCACTGTAAACTTGCTTTTCTCGAGAAACGTTTTTTCTTCTAATTTTCTTACCTGAAACCCCACCCACGAGGTGAACAGTCCCGGAACCCGCGATATCCACGGCTCCAAGATGATTCAAAAATCCGTGGTCACCCCAAACCCAGCCCGCCGGTATGCAATATACGATCGTGTTCAAAAACGAAAACAAACAGTATGCTTTGAAGTTGCATCTATCGGTAAAGAAGAAAAGTGGGAAGATCCAATATTCTAGCTTTAACTGTTGAAACGCCGAAAAATCGTAGGCGATAAATAAACAACTTGAAGCTAATCGGAGGCTTCATTCGTTACAGTTTCCATGATTGTCGCACTGTAAAAATATTGACTACAGGCTTGGAAATATTTTTTTTGCTTTCTCACCTTTCCGCCATAGCGCCACTGACGATCGTCGTTGAAGTCGTAGCAAAACTCAGTTGAAACAAAAATGCTGCGCACGCTGGTCCCATGAGTTCATCGTTCACGTTTGTATCGATAAAAAATCCGCTTGTACCGACGAACCAGTTGGTCGGCTTTCCCCAACCAAAGCTCATCCCAAATCCGAACGCCCAATACGTCAAACCACCAAGAACAATATCCACCACGTTCTTCATCATAATGTTTACCTCGTTCTTCAACGAAACACAGCCCGATTCCAACATACCGAAACCTAAACCGTGTAGCGGAACAAATGAAAAGCGTACCGTTGTTGTGGAGCGTTTATCTTCCAGTGATCTGCCGTTCGAAGCTGGATTGGTTCAAACTTTGCACAAACGGATTCTAATTTTGCGTTCAACATTGATTGGCTGTCTATCAGAAGTTGTTAATCAATTCGTCTTTCTGTTCCGTAATATTATGTATACAATGCTTGCCGAGAATCCTAACCTCATTCGAATGTACATTTCCAAGCAAGAGCACCCGTTATCGAAAACAACTATCAACCTTTGCATAACCTCATTCATTCCTTTGCTAAAAAATCTCATATTTGTATCAAACATCACCTTTCAGGGAAATAGATTTCAAAGAACCGATCACTAAATATCACCTCATAAAAATTACGTTTCCGCCATATTACGTTACCCGCGATGACTCTCAACAATTCTCGGGAAAGAATTACACGAAGGAGGGAAATAAAACCGTACGCCACAGGAAAACGAAAAAAAAAAAAATGTTTTTTTTTCTCGAAACATAAAAAATAGTGTTTAACACGGGAGTGATAGGAACGAGCATTGGAAATGTCATTTTGTGATAACCGATATTCGAAAAAGTAATATCTCACCAGTTTGCATAGTAAAGATAATAAACGAACTCGTGACGATCCAATTACTGTCCTCCTTGTTTAAATTGTAGATAGGATTTAAGTATTCGACTGATTTGTTCGTAAGATTTGATTCGACCACTGAACTTGTGTTATCCATAATACTCGGTCCGCAGACACGGTAAAAATTAACCTTTACTTTTTTTTTCGGTCCGCCTGCAATCGCGAATTTGATCAAAAACGCTCCTATTCTGTTGTTCACGATACGATGAAGCCTTTTGCGTTTGCAAGGGAACGATCGATCATTCTCATCGCGATCGGTCGTTTTTCGCATCAACATAATCAATCATTAATACAGCGATACGTACGGATGTATCTTCGGAAGGAGGAACCTTAGTCACATACGGAATAAGAAATCAAGCGTTCGTCGTATTCTTGACGTAAAAATAGAAGGAAATAAACAAAGCGCCGAGTATCGCTGCGATTCGTTGTCGAAGCGAAAACGTCAACAGTCAGTCTCCAGGATAAACGGGCATGCCAGATATTACAATGAAAACGACAAACCGATAAAAATGTGTGTTTATCTTTCCTCCTGAGCTTGGACTTAACCTCTACAGACTTAACCTTGACGGACTTATCCTCTATTTTATTTCGCCGTTGAACAAACGAATATTCGAAAATACGCGTTACCTTGAATCGACAGGTTACACGCTTTGAAAAATGTTCGATTTTTTGTTGCGGTGTGTTTTTTATTTCTCTTGAAATCATTGATAAGGTTTATTCGTCGGTTTTAAGTATGGTAATTCTCTATTGTAGCGGCTTTTTCGAAAAATGGTCGCCGATTTTTTTTTCTGCCGATAAATATCTTTTTTTCTGTTATGACAACAATATTATTGATACGGAAGAAGTTTCCTATCAATTTTGAATTTTTTATGACCATGTTTGACAGTTTTTCAAATTTTCGAATGCCGCTTGCGTTAAACGAGACCACTTAGTTCCGTGGCATCGAGGCATCGCAAAATGTAAACATACCTTATTTGTTTGGGTAAAGAAATACAAAAATCATCATTCATAGGAACCTTCTTCCGCATCAATAATATTATTATTTATAGCAAAATAAAGCTATTTATCAGCAACAAAAAAAGCAGGGACCATTTTTCGAAAAAGCCGCTAAAGTATAGGATCACCTTAGGTATTTACAAAACGTCACTTGTTCTTTAGTATACACGTGCACGAAATATCGGGTGCGATTTACGAAATACTTTAGAGATTAAAATGATCGAACGAATTCATGGTTTTCAAGAACAGGCGTTATCGCGATTGTATATACGTATGTGTGATCGCAAACGAAGTTCCAGTCAGGCATGTGCGAATTGTATTCGTATGATCAGATAAATGAGAACGTGCGCGAGTAGAAAAACACAGATGTACGATTCTCCGCGTTTCAGGGTCATTGTACATTTATTTCGAATAGCAACGATTAAACATGGTCCAATCATTGGGCGCTAAATAATTTACCAGGGTCATGAGAAAACAAGGGAAATCACTTTTCTCTAACTAAAACGACCGAATGATCATCCCTACGGTCAATTCAATGAAAGATCGAAAAAAACAGTATCGTCGTATATTTGCGATTATCTATATAACCCCACGAAAACACGGTTATTCTAATAATCAGATCGGTCGAGGGCTTATCTGAGATCGGGTCTGCTTGCACGTAATTCGATAATCTCGACAATGGTATCGGCATTATCATTGACCTCATCGAATTCGAAGTAAAATGACTATTATACCTCGCGTATGTAAAATAATATTTAACCCCTAAGGGACAAAAATAGCGGCGGAATTTCCAGTTGATTCAATTAATTTAGCAAACGATCTCACAAATCCATCGATATACAAACTAGACCAAAAACGTGCTCGGGCGATCGCTGGAATTGCTTGAGGGGAAAAACGTTATAGCATCCGGCTGAAGATGATGACCAATGATGAATGTAGTCTTCCGGGGCTCCTCCCCCACTCTGACGCAATAATTTGCATGAATCACATCATGCAATTCGAGTATGACAGTTTCGCGTAAATTTGCGTCAAAATAGGTTCATGCTGCGTTACATTTTATGCATGCACGGAAGCCTCCTACTACATACTTGTTATTATTAGTTCGGGGATCTCCCGCGGTTGTCGTCAGACGGTTCGTCGTTCCGTTCGATTAGCGTGGCTCTTTTTATCTTCGAATTTTCCTGTCAGTAAATATTCTGCAAAATTATCAGTTCTTATCAAGAATACTTTTTATCCCACCAATTAGAGTCCCGGATTCCCCCAATCAAGTTAAGTAAATCGTTGATATTTTTTTTTGTTTTCATTATTGTTCCATTAAGCCGTTATTTATATTTTGTACTTATTCTCGGTGAAGACTCCACAGTATAATTTAATCAGAACTACATTTTGAAGTTTACCCCAATAAATGTAAAGAATTTTCCGCACGGACGAATAATTTTTTCTTAGAATGTGCGAGGGTGTACAAAGCTTGCGTTTGAAATTCTAATACATCCGCAAGGAAAACTAGCTTCAAAGAAGGAAAAATGTTTCCTCTTATCTAGGATAAATGCATACGTTAGAAATAGCGTTAAAGCGTGACACCGTCATTAGAAGTCAATCGTGGCACTTCCCACCTCGTTGTATTCTTTTGTGCACGCGAGCATTTCTTCGTTAACGCTACGCGCCCGATGCAATAAATTTAGGCAAACGCACACCACTCGCGGTCTACCGTAGAGTGGGGAGCCTCGACCAGCGTTGCGTAGTGTTGAACGACTGTTCAGTCGCGCCACCAAACGCGATCCGTGGGTCGATTTGTTCGATCCCGTCGGTCGTCGTTCCCACTAATTAATCAAATTCAGACAATTGACGCGGATACCTTTCTGTCTCCTCAAAATGATTGAATAACGAAGAGAATATCCGAATACTGCCAAATTATAATTTATAACGTTTTCTGATTCACGAGCGTTTCAATATTTCGTCGTCTCCTGATTTTTCTCACTTCTTTCCCTCATATAATCTTCGTCATGCGTGGATGTAGATAATACGCGAGTTATTTTTTTGTTTTCGTTCCCATCATCCCAAAATATCGGTTGGTAAGTAAAAACATGAACGCCCGATAATTGTGTAAATATTACTCATTTGTATTGCTGTTAAATATTTCCTCATTTGTTTCGATCGTCGAGGTGGACCATTCTTTTTCTTTTCTTTCTGTGTTTCTGATAATGTGCACTTTTCCTATCCATAGTTCAACCAATAAGTGAGTGTGATTCATAAGCAGGTTAATCGATGCTGGACATTCGAATTTCGAAACGAGCGACAAACTACATGTTGCATCCTAACCTATAATAAGAGAGAAATAATTGCGATATACTTTCGTAATATCGGTGATCGGAGAGTAGGCTCTTGACAAAAGTTTTTCATCGATACTTATGAATGCGCAGTTATTTGCGAAAGCGGAAAAATGAACATTACGAAAGCGTTGTTTTGTTCCTTGTCCTTTTCGTACTCTGTCCGAAAATGCACCTGCGCAGCTGCGCGCTCATCGTTTACGTATCGTCTTGTTTCGTTTGTTAATTTATTACCCTAATGGACGAAGAGAATGATCGTTCTATCGTTCCAAAAACGAACACGTGCGAAATATCATAGCTTTTTTCCGTTAGCATCAGAGTGTATTGTTCTCCGTCTTCTATGATCGTCACCGACGTTTTATCGGTATAACCTCACAATCTGATGTCGAATATTCAAACATTTACGAAGCAGAAGTCATAGAAAAAAAAATATCGAAGTTGTCAGTCAAAAAGTCAAACATTTTTTCGTGCTTCAATTCATCTCTGTTATAATTGGACTCGAGAACACGATTATTCGTATACTTGCAAATCGTCAAATATATACGAACACAATCGGTCTTCTATCAGTGGGCAGATTTGTTTTAGAATAATTCACTGGAAAAGTGCATAATTGCAATCTGGAGAGTTCAATAATGTCTTATTTAACATTAATTACAGCAAAAGCTTTCAATGATGAATCGCCATTGACAGTTAACAATAAATGCGATTGTCAGTCGTCAACTTTATCTCCAGCTTCGTTGAAAAAGCAATTAATCTGTTTGGGTTCATTAGGTTGATTGTCTCGCTCAATAGTTCAGTTACGTAAATTACAGTTACGAAACAACAGAGGCGGAACCATAGAAGTAACAGAGGCAAATTCTGTTGAGAAACTTCGTTAGGCAGTGTCAAATTCAATTGCAAACAGTTTTGGTTAATTTAATAAAATACAATCTCTTTCGTTATTCTTCGCTATTGGTAATTAATAGAAAATCATATGCTGTGAGAATTCAGGTACAAGAAGCCAGTCATGGCTTGCAGCAGCAATGGCGCCAACAGTGGAACGTCAAGTCTGGAGCAAAGCTCCACGAGTATCTCGAATATACCACACAAACGGATGGAAGAGCTGCAAACTCAAAGTGCAGAGAAGCTGACAGAATCTTCCGCGCTTTCCCGGAATACAAATCAGACTTACTTCGCGGAAGAGAAGATAAGAATACCCGAGATAGAGGGGGTAAGCTCGGTTTTTCTAGAAGCATTTCACCGAAGAAAGAAACTGGATCAATAATTATTGATAAAGATTGATTAGTCACTCAGTTGATTCACGGTGCGCCATTTTTTTTCGCAGACATCGTTCAGTTTCCGAAAGTTATGGGCTTTCACAGGACCTGGTTTCTTGATGTCGATAGCTTATCTGGATCCTGGTAACATCGAGTCTGATCTTCAATCTGGGGCGCTGGCTCAGTACAAGGTGAAGCACGTATAGGTAGCGAAGGTCGCGCCTTGAATTTGCACTTTATAGAGGCAACAATGCGACATTGTGATTTCAAGCGCACAACGTTTGCTTTTGCAGTTGCTATGGGTTCTGTTGAGCGCAACCATACTCGGCCTGGTAATGCAAAGGTTGAGCGCTCGTTTGGGCGTTGTGAGCGGTCTGCACTTGGCGGAAATGTGCTACCGCCAGTATAAAGCTGTTCCACGTATTTTACTGTGGATAATGACGGAGATCGCGATTATAGGAAGCGACATGCAAGAGGTCATAGGCACTGCCATTGCGATTTATCTCTTGTCCAATCAAGCGTGAGTGAATATGAACCCAGCACTGTTCATCAGTCTCCATGACGTGATCTGTTGGAAACATTAATGTGGCGTATAAACGGGTTTGAATTTTTATTGAACCCGATGGACAATTATCGTTTGTGGTTATTAGCGGTTCAATTATATTTCTCTTTCAGTGTTCCATTGTGGGGAGGTGTTCTTATAACGATAGTCGATACGTTTACGTTTTTATTTCTTGACAAATACGGCCTACGCAAACTCGAATTTTTCTTCGGATTGCTTATCACCATAATGGCTGTGACGTTTGGATATGAGGTACTCGTATAACTGATTTTCTACTAATTCGGTTATGTATCGCAAATGTATTATTGTTTTCAATATTGTCACACGATGTAATGTAGTATTTGTGAAAGGGGTGCGATGCGATGAAATGCACCTTTTCTCCATCTAACAGTGTTGTTGAGTACAAGAAAATTTCGCGCCAGATTCAATCCGACGTAACATCCAAATTACTTTTTCTTCAAACTAATTCTTCCAGTTTCAAAAAACATTTTTGAAACGTTATTTATTTTTTACGTAATCAACAGGTGGTTGCGTGTGAAAACGCGATATTTATCGATGTTATTGATCGATATTAGTACAAGAATATAAAAACAGAAAAAGACATGTATATTCTTTGTCATAACCACTTTTCTGACTTCACGTGTTTGATTCCAGTACGTTGTGTCAGCGCCACCGCAGCTGGAAGTAATTAAGGGTATGTTCATTCCGATGTGCGTCAATTGCGATAGGAAGGTGTTGTTACAAGCAGTAGGAGTTATTGGCGCCGTCATCATGCCACATAACTTGTATCTCCACAGTGCCCTTGTAAAGGTACGTTCGAGGACAACGACAGTCATCAGCTGCTTAAGATATTGTTTTCTCCTCAAGCCTGCCACGATCGCGATGTATCGATATTTCATTGAAATTTGCAGTCGAGGGATGTGGACAGAAGGAATCCCGCGAAGGTCAAGGAAGCCAATAAATATTACTTCATCGAAGCCGCGTTTGCTCTCTTCGTCTCTTTCATCATCAACGTGTTCGTTGTTGCTGTTTTTGCGCACGGTCTCTTCGGAAAGACCGACAGCGATGTGGTGAGTTTTTTAATTATTACTGTTACAATCAACGAGAAACCCGTGTAAACGACACATACATCTTATTTTCTCACAGTTGGAAGTTTGCATCAACGCGAACGACAGTCTGGGAATGAAGACGTTTACGGTGAGTCACTCGTGAGAGAGAACTTCAAAGGTTAGTCATTAGATTCCCGAACATCCCTCCTACATACTCTTTCCAGCCTCCAACTCCCTTCGCCATTTCCGGTTCCTGTGAATCCGCCCTCTCCGGAATGTTGTCCAAACCGACGCATTTCCAAGTTCTCTTCTCACGAATTGTCGACAACGGATCCAGTGAGAAGTAACGCTTTCAATTCTTCAACAGTTTTAATAGCCATAAAAATGGGTTGGGCTGTCCAAAATCTGACATTTTTATAAATTAACCTTTACTATTTTTTTTTAATTTTTCAGAACGGCACGGACCCGTTCGAGGCCGATCTCTACAAAGGTGGAATTTATC
Organism: Ophioninae sp. A BG-2022a; assembly: GCA_030523105.1. Classification (NCBI taxonomy): domain Eukaryota; kingdom Metazoa; phylum Arthropoda; class Insecta; order Hymenoptera; family Ichneumonidae; species Ophioninae sp. A BG-2022a. The sequence continues at coordinate 48,198 of JAPYZI010000327.1, read as the reverse complement.
TGGGCTGCCAGTTCGGAGTAGCTGCCATGTACATATGGGCAATTGGGATCTTAGCCGCGGGCCAGTCCTCGACGATGACCGGAACTTACGCCGGTCAGTTCGCGATGGAAGGCTTTCTCAACCTTCAATGGGTTCGGTGGAAGCGTGTCCTCTTCACTCGGACCATCGCGATAGTACCAACCTTCCTGGTCGCGATACTCGCTGACATGGAACATCTCAGTAACATGAACGACATTCTCAATGCTGTGATGAGCCTTCAATTGCCATTCGCAACTTTACCGGTTATCGCGTTCACGAGCAGCGCTCACATAATGGGTGATTTCAAGAACGGATTGTAAGCCGCGTTTTCTTTTCTTCATATCGCAACTCGTCATCCGAAAACACGCACACACAAATGCGCATACATGCACACGCTGAGAGCGAAACACAAGCGAGTCGTCTAATATTGATTGGACGTCCACGTCAAAAATGGATCTTCGAACGATACTTAACCGTTGCTGAACGGAAATGCGGGATCCGTCGCACAATCGCATTCACTATAACGTACTTACACTCGATCACAATTTTAATCTTCTTTTTTATCTTAATTTCTAATGTTCGTCCAGTTATCCTCGCGTCCTCTTTCAATTCACTTTCAACTCTTACATGCTTATCACTTTCAGTTCTTCACAAATCCCATCTCAGACTATCATTCATCTCGAGCCGAATATTTTCGTTCTTCTTTTTATTTATTCTTTCTTCCCTCTTCGATTCGAATCGATACGAAAATAATCAATTGTCCTTGTTCTTTCAGCTTCACGAATGTCATATCGACCGCCCTGTCCGTCCTAGTGATATCGATAAACATTTACTTCGTGGTAGATACCATTGATGAGCACGGTATTGGCAAAGACAACTGGGGAATACTTTTCGCCATAGCGATCTATGCCTTTTTATATCTCGCATTTTGCGCTTACCTCGCGATACACATGACGATATCGATGGGTGCCACGTCACTTACCAACAATAGGGTTTGTTATTTATCCGCTTTGTCTACTTGTTCGCAACTTGAAACAACTTTCTGTCTTTGAGTTCTGTTAATAATACGTTTTTTATTTTTTGGTACTTTACAGTACGTCGCTAAATACATCGGCGGCCCGGTCACCACGAATTTCAGTCTCACCAATCCTGCCGCTTATTCGAGGTGAGGGAATAGTACAATCGAACGAAAAATAACGCGTAAAACTCTTGGCAAAGAGACCAAAAACGCTTACGACTCTCGTCAGTTTTCGAGATAATCCATTTACCGTATTTTCTTCCCGTCTATCTTCTCCTTTTGTGTCGTACTCGTTCCTTCTCGAGCTTGCGGTATTGTTTACCAAAAAATTTGTTTCCGCTACGCAGCAATCGTTGAACGTTTTTTATTGTTTCATCGGCTAATAAGCCCTGCGGTGCTGCGACTTCTCGCTTTCATTCTGAATTCTCGGGGATTTTAGGAGGCTCGAGAATTTTGTTGATGAACTTCAGCGATTTAGTTCTGGAGGTATGTTCAACTTTGAAATTTCGGCGAGTTCTAGGGTACTGTTATCAACGAGAAAGGAAATCATTAGCATTTTAACGATTTAACAAATAATGATTTTAAGATATCCTGAAATAATTACATCGTGCCTTTTCTCTGGAATAACAATGTGTCTGGCATCGACGAAATTTGCAAGTTGAATTCTCGCTGGGTTTTATCTACGGCTAAAGAAAAATCAACATACTTAATACTGACCATTCGTACCTCCTTAAATCACTAAGTTGGTGGCTGGTTTTTGTACCGTGGTGAAGAAATCTCGTGAGAAATCCGATACTGTTATTTCTTCTTTCCAAGTTCCTTTGTGCCACGCTCAGTCTCGAAACTTCGTAATTGCGTGTTCAGCGAGAGTTTGAGGGGATATAGCTGTATAATTCAAACAATAGGATCACTCTTTACCGTCTCGTGTTTCTTTCGAGAAAAAGAATCGAACAAAGCACATTTTATTCGTCTCATCGGAGCAACGAAAGAAGTTACGAAGCAACGATGTAACTTCGAACGGAAATTTGATACGCGAATCGTAGCTTTTAAGCGAAAATGGTCGCACGCATAGAACCATTCTTCGAGGTTAGATATGTAATGTTAGTCAAAGCTCGGAGATAATCGAACAAAAATTGGGCAATAAATACTAGGGATTTTTACATTTTAAATGCGAGATATCAAAGCGACAATGAAGCCGGTAAAAATATCAATGCGATTCCGTCGAAAAGGATATGTCTCGAAAGTGAAACTTCTGAGCTCGAAGAAACTGGAAGAATATTTTACAGATGGAAACCTTCCGTAGTAATTTAGGATTTAAAAAATTGCGAATTAAATATAGAAGTACAAAAGAGAAAGAAGGTATTGGGGAGAAGGGTTACAGGGTCGACTGAGAGCCGATCTCGGCTGGAAATTCTCATAACTCGCGCCACTCTCGTTGTACAGTCGGAACATTGTGCAAAATTGTTAATAACAACTTTTTAAAAGTATCACTCACGCAAGTGCAATAAAATGAACATTTTTCTTCACTGCTTACATCCCACTACTACCATAACCTTTCCTCGCAATTGCACATGTCCGATTAATATTTAACAACTGTTTGCGACAACGTAAAACGAACGATGAATTGAGGCGAGACAAACAATTGATACATTGGAATACATCGGAGGCCGACGATAGTGGATGCGCGAGTGATGTGGCCCATCAGTAATCTGCGCGGCATTGCTATGAAACTCCCAGGGTGACCAGTGTTCAATCTTCATTTAAATTTAGTCACTTTTCGACATCGGTTTTCCACAGTGTCCCTGTGCCCTCTTGCTATCCCGATGCAGTTTTTCATTTCGAGTTTTTCATACTTTATTCGACGAGATTCAACATTGAAGTTGGATAGACAAATCGTAGTTCATAATAATCCTAGTCAATGCCGAAACGTTTACATTCTTTTCATTTACTAGCTGTATTCCAGAGTGTGTACAGTGAAACTCAAAAACGGTTTGGGAGAAGGCATAGAAAATAGACAGCAGAATCGCACTACGTGACATCAATAACAATACTTAATTATTAATAGAAGGCCCACTCAGCTCCTCTATTAACAATCACCGGGTATCTCCGAGGTATTCTTTCATTAATTTAAGTTGCTTAATAAAGTCCAAGTGAGCCTTTTTTCGACATGTTCTTCGGATCACAGACGTTCGTCCGCCACAGTCGGACGAGAACTGACATTTTCTGCACATAACATCTTGGTGGTAGGGTCGTATTACTCAGTGGGGAAAAAAGTAGCGTGCACATTTTGATCAGAGTATACTCTAAATGAGATCACGTATCTTTAATCGCAAAGCCCAAGTCCAAGGATAAAGCGCGACGCAGTTGATGATAGCAACGGCGGAAGACAGAAAGATCGAATCCGAAGATAGTTTTTTTTCGCTGGCGCGCGTTATATGTATGCCCGATTGAATTCGCCGAATCTTCTGATGTCTTCTCTCATTCTCAGTTTTGAAAACAGCTCGGAAACGTCGCTAGACTCTTAAGGAAAACGGTTTCCTCGATACCCTAGAGGGCCATTTTCCCCAACAGCGTTGCTATATACATCTCCACCACCATCCTGCTCTACCGTTCATCAATGACTAAAAAAAGAAAACGAAATAGATCATTCAATCACGGAACGTGCGCAATGTGTGCTACTGGCAAAAGTGTTGCATACCATCGGCATGTCATTCGTTACTGTATGGTATGTATTTCATGTTTGTAAACGACTCTCGTTCTCCCACTTAAGATTTTCTTCGTTGCGGCTGAAGCTTGTCCTCACTCAAGCCCACTTTTCAAAAGTTGCGACAATTTTTTCTTCTCGATCCGTCACGTGAATACCGAATTCTTTCACGTTTGGTATTTCATCGTCATTGATTGGTAGTTCGAAGGATCGGTTGATAAAGATTCAACTGCGAAAGCTTCAACTGTTACGAAATCATTGTTGCATGTGTTTTTCGTATCCTACACGTTTTCTGTTTGTATTGGTTCACTCGGTATAACTTTCGTTTTCTTTCGAAGACAATCCTGATTCCTATCGTGACGTCGTGTACTGTCGTCCTGTGGAAAATTTTGAATTTATTATTAATCTCATCGTTTAACTAATCTGACTTCCGTTGCATGCAAAATCTCTACTAACAACTCTTCTATAAACACAACTCTTCTTCAACCTATCTTCTAAATTGGCAAAACGTAAAGTATGGCATTGCGATCAAGAGATACAGCGTTTGAGATCGAATCTAGTAATTTCTCTATGCGGAAGGTAAGAACTCGCTCCGTTGTACCATTTACATTTAGAGTCCCTGGGAATAAACAAACAATTGCTCATTATGGATTTCGTATTTTTTGTCTCATGGAATTAATGGAATTAATAACGGAATTAATGGAATTAATAACGAATCTTTTATACAAAATACATAACAATAATGAATCGGCTGGAAGCGATAATAAATAACGCTGCTTTTACAGAAAAATGCACGCTCAGATATATACTTTTTGAATGATTTTTATTTTTTTTATAAGACAATTACTAATTAATCAATTCGATGTGCTCGTGATTTCGTAGAAGATAATCGTTTATTTCTTAATGGGAATTTATTAATGAATCAATTAAATATACATACAATACAAATTCGATTGTTGTTTTCATATGTTTTTAAAAATATATTCTTTTAGTAACTCTTCCGATCCAGCTTACAAAATTAATCAAGCGTTCTCGATCGAAGAATACGGGGGTGGCAGAATCCGAACCTTGTCGGATTTTTGAGACTTTTTTGTGCTGAGAAAAATCAACGTTAAAATACCCGGACGAAGGAAACATCATGTATAAAGTCTCATAACGGCCCAACAATGGGCCGATATCGATGAAAATGCGGCGTTGCGGATTTTCGTGTGAAAGAATTTTTTTTAATCGACGATGAACATTTGGAACTGAATGTTACTGCAAGAAGTAATGTAAATATGTATCTTTTTTCACCTGAGCAGAAAATATTATATCGTGACCAGTTGGCGAGTAAAAAGATTGCGTTATTTTTCAAAAATACTTCGTACTACGTAATATGGAAAAAAATAAAAAAGAAAAACGTTCGCCGTTATTATGCAACATATTTATTCTTTCGATTACCATCAAATCACAATATTTCATTTTCTAACACGCGAGTGAAGAATGAAAATCGAAGGCCATTCTTCAGTGGGATGCGAATACGTTAAAGTCTTACTCTCGATCACCGTCGAAACTCTCAATCCAATTTCGTTAGTCGCATACTCATTTTCATACGCAGAGCACGCACAAAAGAAAAAAAAACTATAATCTTGAATTATCGAAACTTGGATCGGTACATTCGTTTGTATCATAGCCTTGTTAAATGAGCAATCGCGATTCGAGATATGACTAGATAACGAGGAAGCATAGTTCCGAATTATTCACGCGAACGGTATTTGCACGATCTTCATTTGGTACATGTATATATATCACCTCATCCGTTAGGATTTCCAGATCAAAATTTATAGAAATAAGAAGAGAGAAATTTTGTCTTTCTCCTTCCCCAATAGACATTTCGAAAGACATGCGTAATACGCCTTTTCCGGTATTATCGAGAGAAAAGGAACGACTAATATTTGTCTTCCTATCGACAATTTTTTAAATAAGACATTTCGTCTAATGGCGTAAAAATTGGCGAAGAAGAAAGCTCGCCTATTCTCCATTAAAAAATGTTCATTCGAGATTTCTCTTCCGTTTTTCTTTTTGTTAAAATGAAACGTCTCCGAAAAGTAGCTTTTAAATAGGATCGGTCGACAGTCGCAGATAATACTGACTATTTTCTCGCCTATGTTGAGAATATATGAATCCGAATATGAGGAGTATCAGCAAAACGAGGAAGAGCACCGACCACGAGAGAATCGCTGTAACAATGGACAAAAGTAAGATTTAAAAACGGATGTCAAATGTACCAACGATTGTCAATTTACTTTTTGAAAATCAATCTGACAAACTTGTAGAACTTTAACTGGCAAATGTATATATTTAGAATATTTAAATGGCAAATGAAACATTAAAACTGAAGTATTTTGAATAGCTTACCGATTATGGCCGAATTACTGACATTGTATCCGTACGTAGACGAGTCCATCAGGCATTCTTTTTCCCAATTCTCCGGTATAACAGACTTGGTTAGCCTCACGAAATCTTGCAACGGACAAGCTGCGAGGCAGCCAGGTATCGTCAAAAGTTTCGGCTCGTCGGTTGTATTTTTATACGATACCTGAAATTCAATATTTCACAAACGCAAAGTCATTTTCAATGTTTTCTTCAACGATTATTCGCAACTTTATTCATCCAAAACAAATTTCAATTCTTATCGATCTCGAACAAATTCAAAAAGCCATTTATTTGACCGAAAACATTTTTTACGGTGGTAATAATCTATCATTCTCAATGGTGAAAAAAAGTTATCAACTCACGGTGACTACGTGCTGTCCGTTCGAATTTTCCCGGAGCTCAACGAGAACCGTAGCAGCGTACGGTGGACAGTGAGAATCGAAAACGCCCAACGTCATCAGAAAATTCGCTATGGTATCATCGTGAGCGCTGTAAATCCAAACTTTGCGATCAGGCACCAACGCTCGCTCGGATTTTTTCTCCATGTGGTCGATCATTTCTGCGAGCAACGGACCTGTGCAATTGCAAAAGCGACATTCAATATAATTTTATTGTACGGACGTTTGTCGCGAAAATTTACGAATTGAAAAATACTTAAAATAAATATTAAATACAAATATTTACGTTTTTGAAAATACGTCTTTTTACATTTTTTAAAAATACGTCTTCATCCATTTTTTTAAATACGTTTAGAATATATATTTTTATTCCTAAATTCTAAACGCATGTCCTGGGGGATTATTGCATATTATGCTTTCAAATTGAAGCTTTTCCTTCATCCACATTAATCTTAAGGGATCACCTTACAATGGCTATAAAAATCTACTTTTATAAAATGAAAAAACTATACGAGTTCGAATTTCTCAAGTAAAAGGTAATCGAAGTTCCGCTCACCGGATTTCAACCGTTGGAGGATTTTGTTATAAGCTGGAATTCGAAAACTAAGGTTCGCCAGCGACTCCAGTTTCTCCGGAAAAATGGATTGCGTCCAGGACGGTAGAGTTTTATTGTAGAGATTCTGTCAGAAAAATAATAAATTATTGTAAGCTTAAAAGGTGCATAATTCTTTCATCAACAGCATATATCAACAGGCATTGCAAGTTGTTCAAATTTGATGTTCGTCAAATCTTGTTTCGATGTCGAATTATTAATTTTTGCTTCCAGAAGCCTACGTCATTTTGCTATTGCTGAATTTACGATTTTTATTTTTTTCGAAATATTTGATGTAGTAAAAAGAAATCAATGATTTTTTTTCAATAGATGGCTTTAATTATCTGTATTCCGCACTCTACAAGATCGATCGGGTTACACTAGATGGCGTTAGAAAGATGAGATTTCGCACTAAACAAACTCTTGCGTCAGTTTTGTAATTGGTTGACTCAGTTTGTGATTGCTTGACTCCAGTAAATAATGAATTTCTTTTTACTACACCTAGAATTCTTTCACAATTCGATTGAACGCGATTTCATAAAAAAGGATCGTTTCGTTCGCACCTCGATCCAAAGGGTATTGAAGATATATTCGAGGTGTTGAAAATCGTTGATTCTACATCCGGATTTAGCGGACACGTAGTCGAATAGTTCAATGTTCCTCTCGTAAACGCGCCTTATCTCGGGTGACTGCAAAACCCTCGACAACTCGTGATCGTATCTCGGACAATATTTTTTGCCGGCCAGCATGTAATCCTGGGACAGTGGAAGCGTGTGGACGGGTATAGGCATCCAGTCTAACGTCGCGTCCCAGATTTGCTTTCCGCGCGGGGGATACAAGCCCGCGAGATTCGCTTCGGCCGACATCAAGGTACGGTCGTAGTCTGTGCTCATCACGTAAATGTCGTAGATCGAATAAGCCTCGGGTAGAAGATCCTCATAGCGACTGCGAAGCCAGCGTCCCAGTAACAAATGCTCCTCTTGTCCTCTCTGTTTTATTTAAAAATAAACAATGTATTGATCTGTATTCATAATGATTTTGCGCTCATTATCCAATTACGTTTTTTTATTCTCTCCATTTTTTTAATGATGAAGTCATTTGTATTACGTTTTGAAACATTCTTGGTCTTTTTTAAATTTACTATTTTCTTTATTGTTATTTTTTCAATATTTGACACTGTAAACATTTTTATCGAAATGTTTTCATTGTAAAAAGAAAATCCTGTACGGAGAATTAAAAATTTGACTGGACATTATTTTTAAAATATACGTTCCGTGATAACTTTCAAATCGATTTTTCTTTCCGGAAACGCGAATATGAAAATTCATTGAATTTTCATCGTATTGAAAGGATATATGGAATTTTTGTATCTTTTTTGTTCGTCTGATAATCCAAGAAATCATGATTGATTATTATCATAATCAACAGGCACGGAATTCCTCGATTTTCCCACGTGCTTTTTTAATTACTCATTAACACCTATCTTTACACTCATTATCAAAATGAAAAAATCCAGTATCTGAATCTTTACTGTAAACTAATCAATCTTTTTCTTTTTTCACATAAAATTAATCGACCGGTTTCAATTTTCATCTCGCTCCGTTACGGAAAATAAAAACCTACATAACGATAACGTCGTTTAATCGCTTTTGAATGTCCGTTTCACGACGATCGTTCTCCAAATTGCCGAGTAATTTTTCGCGAAGAGTGGGACGCGTTTCATCGCAGTATTTTACGTTATCGCACTTTTATGTTTCATTAATTTGTCAAGATACGTCAGCGATGCTAATTTTTTATGGAGATAAGCCGAATCGCAATGTAAACATTGTGCGGGGCTTAATGTGCGTTTTAAACGAATGTCAGACGAGGGGCGAACATTTTTCGATTATTTTCTTCTTGATGTTCTTTGTTTCCAGAATAAGCCTTATAACGAGAACGACAAATCTTCGGTTACTAATATAATTATTAAAAATAATAACTCATTGTTCTCGATAATGATTATAAATATAATAATACATTTCAATAACTAAAAGAATTAGCCCAAACAATAAAAAAAAGAATTGAAAAAATAACTAAATAAATAATTTAAAAATCAGCATAAAAATAACAGTAATAATCATTAGACGAAAAATTATTAAAATAAAAAGTGTTTATATTATTATTTGTATCGTTTGCTTTTCTCCGCTGCGTCGATTTTTAAATTTAATAAGTCAAAAGACGAGAAAACCTTACGGGCGTTATTTGGCCGAAGGGAACAGGCCAAAGGGACTCGTTACCATACGGATCGTTCGGATAAGTCGAAACCGGCGTCCGATCGCCATGTCTGTACAGCTAGAAGGAAAAAGGAATGGAATTGTCAATTTATGGTCTAAGCAGTACGAAAACTTGGCAGGAAACGACTTAAAAATACAAAAATTTAAGGTCATTGAACATGGAAAAGAAGTACGAGAAAAGAATTCACCGCTTGATTCCGCTTGAGAAACGGCCTTTCAAATTGATATTTCGTTTTATCGATGACAAGAATTCATTCAATTGTCAATTCTTATCATCAACAAATCAATTCTATTTTCGACCAATTTTAATTTTTTACGCTATTTTTCTCAATCTACTTTTACAAAAATTAATTCTAATCCTATTTTTTTTAATAACGAATTTCTAATACCTTATATTTGGTGCACAATTTTCTGAATGTTAAAACGAAAAAAAAAAACAAACGTTTAGTCCAATCGATTGCGTTTTTTTTTTTTTTTTTTAAATCCTTTAATTGCCTTTCTTCGGCGATGTAAAAAAAAGTTACATTTTCTATCATGCCCATTTCGAATTCGTGTGTGGCGAGTAGCACGTGCCCTCCACACGGATCCGATTGAATGTCCGGCGAGCTCAGACAATGTAACGATTCAATAACAAAAGGGGGCAACCGAACAGCGGCCGCTCACGTCTTATCTCAGCACTTTCAGCTGTGCGACGCGTATTTATCGCTACACACATATACAATGACTTTGCTATTGACACGAACTCGAGCGTAACCTTGTACCAGCGATTTTGTTGATTATCGTTTTACAAAACAAAGAAGATACTGCGCGTCTATACACGTTTCGCTTGCTGGTTAGTTTTTTTTTTTCATTTGGTCAATCGGTATGTTTTCGCACAAAAATTGGAGGTTAAACATGGCAACAGCGCGTTACCTCGCTCCGTCGAGTGAGCCAAGAGTCAACTGAGCGAGTATCTCAATATTCATAGCAATGTTCAAAACATGCATAATATTACAGCCGACGACGTTGTAGTGGTAGTTGGTCGTAACAATGACAGTCATTGCTATTACGTCTAGTGATTATTTATTTCCGAATAAATTTTTAATATTTTGGTCATTCATTGCAAAAGTGATAACTATTTTTTTGGAACATTCATTGGATTGTTAGTTATAGTCAAGCAGCCAATGATCGGTCGCGAAACTGTTTAGCTACGACGTAAATATTCATTATCGGGGTGTCGAAAACAAACGATAAATTCCACGGTGTCGTACGATCGTAGTGAGATTTGCATCTTTTTGACGTGGTAAGCCTTTTGTCGGTTTTTATTTCTTGCTCGCATATTTCTTTTAAATATTCTTATTTGTTTTAAAAATGATTTCATATGGTGAAAAGAAATAAAGTTTGTGTTTTAAATAAAAAGGGGTCTCTTTTGCAGCCTAGTCACTTCCTGTTTTTTTTTCAACAAATTGTCATTTGTCGCTTTATGAATTTTTTTTCATGCGTAATCTACAATTTTTAAAGCATGCCCGGTCATTTTTTCGTCCTTATCGAACGATCGGTTTCACGGTCACGATCGTTTTTGTTAAAAACTGAGTACAATCAGAAGTGACAGTACGTAGGATTAATTCGTCATTAAGCCCGATAATTTTCCTTCAACGGAACCGCCTAATCTTTAATATGAAGAATTATTACACATTGTTGAAATGAAGAAGAATAGAAGGGCGGGGAGGGGAAGTAAAGCTGACAAATGGACGTGACTGGCGTGAAGTTTCCAGCGCACGGAATCCCGAACACATTCAGACTTTCACTTTCTCTCTCCATTCCCTTTCTCTTTCTCTCTCGCGTGGAGAATATTTCCGGGGAGTCGAGGGTCGTGATAGGCTCGCGCAATTCGCGCATGTTGGCTCATTGTCAGTGTAACATCGCGACTTATAGAAGCGCGACTTATAGGGGCGTACCGTATCGAATACCAGCATAACCCAAACGCCACGAATGCTAGGCGCTATACGAATGAAACGAGGACCAAAATAAAAAAGCACTGAAATTCACGAATCATCATTACGCCAATCGATCATTAAAGATTTCCGGCGTAGAGGAAAAGTCACGAAGAAATCGAGACCGTTTCAAAAGTGAAAGTGTCGAAACGCTCAGTCAAAGGTTGCAGAGTTTCGAGCGCGCGTAGCACGACCGAAAAGTGAAAGAATATGTCCTTCGATGCGTACACGGTTATAACTCGTTTCAATTATTCCCCGCAATTATTCAAACCCCGCGTTGTCACTTACCACATTCGCGAATACAACTTTGCCGAGATCGATATTTTGGGCACGAAGATTTGTCGCTAGAGCGACGACCAGAATCCCGACCAATCGTGGCTCCATTTCGCATGTGGCGCTCGTTTTCTTTTCGCTCTTGTTGCTTTAGTTACACGCTCGTTTTGAATTTTGATAGATCGCATACGTTTATATGACGCGTACAACTATCACTTTTTCGCAGCGTACCATTCGCGACCCGCGAATAGACGCGTCGCTCGCGGGTATAACAGACGAGCATCGACGCTCTCGTGCGCGTGTGTGTATACCAATGTATACCTCTCTCTCTCTTTCTCCCCTTCCGCTTCGTTCCAACGACGCGCGCGCGCTGCAGACCCGCACCTGTGGAATACTGCGCCGGCGAAGCGGCAGCAGTGCAGCCAGACTGGCCAGACTGGCTGCACTGCTGCCGATTCAGCTGACGGAAAGGCGTTTGCGATCGTCTTCGGCCGCGCGCCCGAACCCTCACGATAAATTCCGAACCCGTTACGAGATTGGTACTGGATGGATTTGAAAAATCGTCTAAATCGTTGAAAATGTAACGATTGATAGTTTTCGACAGGATAATAACACACTCATTGTTTCAAAACACTTAAAACTAAAAATAAAACCTTCGATTTAAAACTGTAAAAGAACAAGGAAGAATTATTATCTTTTTTCTCTACAAAGTACGAATACGAATTCCCGAAAATACCAAACGCATAATTTTCTATTATCCTTATCTTTAAAATACTTTACAGTTCCTTAATTATCCCAAATTCTCCATCCTTTCCTATTATTTTAGTACCTTTGAAGCTGCGCATCCAGAAAACATCGAATAATCAGCCCGAATAGTCAGTGGTATCTATAAAGTTTGTTTAAAAAATAAAATGGTTTTTTCAAATTTCGCGGACAACGTACATTGGATTTCCGATTTTTTTAATGTTGGTACACGTATGCTGACATTATCAGTCATTTTGGATGCTTAGTTTGTTTTTGATCAATATAAAGAGGTTAGACGTGTTTCGGCGTATTGACTGGCCTCGGCCCCTACGACTTTTTCTCTTCCAAAAATTGAAAAGAGCTCCGAAAGGACAAAAATTCGCCGCGAATCGCCGAGAGTTCGAGGCCATACCAAAAAGTATCATAAATGCTTCGAGGATTGGAAATAGCGCTGACACGAGTCTATTATATCTGACGGGAATAACTTCGAAATGTCGCAAATAAATATTGATGAATAAAAAATTATTTTTAGAAGAAGATAAAAACGTCACCTTAGTTTTCGAACAAACCTCGCATATAGAGGGGAAGAATAACAGCGTGATACCGACATTTTGTGTAACAAAGAAGTCTATTTTTTGAACCAATAACGAACGATAAACATGAGTACAAAAATTCTCGTTATCCCACGTAAGCGCTACAGTATTGTCTCTATGGACTATATATTACAATTACATCAGTTGCGTATATAATAAAAACTTTTTACAACATATTGTGATGCTCCGTAAAGACCAATTACAATTATATATATATATATATATATATAAAGTTATAACGACACCCGCTTCGATCTGACAGGCTTAAAACCTCCCTCGCAGACTGGGCGCATACATTTCCGAATCATTTTTGGACTTTTGTATTTCTGCCGATTATGCAAATTCTTCAACATCGTCTCAGTCAGAATTAGAAAAAGACCTACAATCTTTTGAGGATTCTGTATCACCCGGGTTGCGAGAAAATCATTTGAAAAAATCTATTAACGCTGGTTTATAGAATGCGAGGCTTCGGAATTTCAGCTCAGAGCTGAATAGATCGCTAGCTGATGCACGAGGGAGTAAAGTGAAGTGTCTGTGATATCGTCGTTCAATCCACTGCGGCAGCTCGTTTTTCTTGTTCCCGGCAGGCTAATTATTTAACGATGAGACGAAAAGAGAAGAAGATAAAACAACTAATATCACGTATTCCTTTTGCTTTGATGGGCAATGATACGCTCGATTATGCATACAACTTTTGGAATGTTACGATAATCGATCGTAGATGTTGATCAAATTAATTCGTTGACTCGGACGAATTGTTTATAAATAATTCAATGACCGCCTTTAATGACGACTGCGGTCCATTTTGTCATTCCGTACATATTTGTCATTTCGTTTATTTTGCTTTTTTGCTTCTTGATTTTCACGAAGAGTTTTTCTTTGTTCATCCTTTCACCTACGTGAGGTACTTTGCGCAACCAAACGTATCGGTCGTATCGTTATCTTCCGTGTCAATCATAATGGACACTGTGAAATCATTGCGACTAATCGATTCGTCAATGTTCCCTCCAAACGAAGGGAGAATATTCGTTCTTTGTCTGTCGACGTAAATACTTCTGTGTTTTGTTTTACTCTGTAGCGGCGCGATCGACGGGATAATAAAAAATTTATACTTATTTACACCGGAAAGATCGTTCATTGAACCCCCGTGTGATAGCGAAATAGAGAGTAAGAGAGAAAGAGAGAAAAGACGATATTAGGCGTTCATCGATTCGATGGACTTTGACGGGTCCAAGGTCAGAAAATAAAAGAGCAAGAACCAAGAATCAAACTTTCCGCTGCCGTTGACGCTGCACGTAGGACACGAATATTTGGACGACCAGCGGCCAGACGATCATAAGAGCGAAAATTCTTGGCGAACATTCGGTCAGTGGCCACCATCGAGGTGTCGATTCCTTTGTCGCATGATCCTGTTTGGATCAAACAAAAAACATGACTCTAAACTGGTCTGAATGTCATTTGTTAATATATCATTTCCCGAATATTCCCAAACAAAGAAATACATTCTGCTCCATGATTTATATTAATAATATCTGTATCGTTTACTATCTCCCTTTTTTCTTATTAAATATTAACATAATACTTCGTTAAAAAAATTGCTTTTAATTCTCATTGTATTTGTAATTGTTTAAGCATAATTAATATATAATTCAATTGTTGTTATTTATTGTATCAATGAATTATTCTTCGTTGCATATATTGCTATTTTTTTTAACCAAAAAATGTAACGTTAATCAGGCAAATAAAAAAGTTGCTGTGAGATATCACAATAATACCTACCGGTTTAGGAGCGAGGGCTTTAAGTGCCTGTCCCTCGAGACATCGAACCCTTCCGGTTATCCTATCCAAGTCCTTTTGCAAATTCTGAACAGTGGTCGATATTTGATTGAGAAATTCGTCGTTTCGATAATCTTCGCGTTTTTCTCGCGTTCGTCCTCTCTCCTGGTGTTTGATTTCCGCGGAAATTGGTCCATTGGATTGGTCGTTGATCATTGGCGTTACATGACCATTCGTCAAGACGTTGGTTTCCATGACCTTCGAGTTTTTCTTGTTGGCCTTTGAGTTTGGTCTTTTGTCGGTTTCCAAGCTGTCGCCGGGGCAAGACGTATGCTGCGCTAGACTGATGGAAGATTTTGCTGATTCCTTCGGACATTGCTCAGGCGCGGTCTGCGTGTAACAAAAGGAAAATAGGAAATTAGTCAAAATTAGTAATAAAATTTTGCAAGATGTTTCGTGGCGCCACTCACCTCAACGGTATCCTTGAACTCCTCATCTTCGCCGTCAGTGTCCGGTGGCATCGGACTCGTGCTGTGACTAGTCGCAGGACTCGTTTCGAGACTGCTTGTTATTCTCCTCGATGCATTGTCTCCATTGTTCTTTACTCTGTGCGGTGACGTCTCCCGCGACCCTAATGATTCATCATTAATTGCATAAAATATTTTGCACAATTGTAAATACATCATTTGTGAACGTATCTATTCAACTGAGGCATCCTAACGTGTTCAATGGAAAATCGTTTGAAAAAACTTGTACCTAGCGGAGAGCCTGACAAAGGCGAGCTAGGTTGCGAGCGAATTCTTTCTAGCACCGGACCCACTAGAAGTTCCAGATCTTCTGCAGGAACGTTTTCGTAAAACGAGTCTAGACTGATGAGGAAATTCTCCACGTTATCGGTGTAGGACATCGTCTCAACTATCTGTTACGCATGGTTGTATTATTGGTAAAAATTAACAGCAACGATGGAAGACCTTACAGTTACAAAGTCACACAGTAATGTAACATGCATTACCTGCTTTAATTCTTCCACGTAATTTTTCATGGCTTCTGTACGACTCATGTTCCCCAGACGATTCCATGCTTCCCATTTTGCCTTTTTCACTACCTCCCAGAATGCAGGCTTTGGCTTTTGACACGGCCCTTCCGTTGCTTGCTTGTAATATGAATAAAAGCGTAGAGAGAGTTCGTTGCTAGGTTGATAAGCACCTGAAATGAAACAAACATTATGACAAGTGATAATACAAATTGATTCGGTTATAGATTTGATTAATGTTAATTTGTGATTGATGAAAGCACTTGTAGATATTATTAAGTAGGATAAAGTAAAATAGCGTTGTTGTCATTCCGGAAATATTTGCTTATATATAATTTACCTAATAATAAAAACAAATGAATCAGACATCATTTCAAAACAAATGAATCATAAACGTTACAATCATATGCATATAATAAATATGAAATATTCTGGAAAACGTTCTGCGATTTGAAATACTTTTGGCGTGCAATTTTGTAAAGCAAAACATTTTATATTTCGCCACGAAAAATGACCGTCGATACGCAAATACGATGCATTATTGAAATCGACAAAAACCATGAGTTCCTATTCGTATATTATCGCATAAATCATTCGCTTTCCAATTTCCAGCGGCGCGAATATAACATACGCGAAGACCTCGTGAAAGTTTAGCGTTGTGTCGGAAAGATGATCCTATCTTCTCGCGAGAGCAGAGAAAATAGGTAAGTGGAGGTTAGAGGAACCGACCGTCGAGGCTGTGAGTAAGAGGGAAGAAAATCTTTGATTGTTCGCGAATGACAATTCGGCTAATATTGCGCAGAAGAAAAAAGATTCGAGGAATGTATCGACGACGAAACCGGAAAAAAAAGCGAGCAGAAACGACGCGGAAAGTGTCATCTCTGACTGGAAAATCTGGCGGAATCCCAAGAATATAGGGATAAAGTGGAACGTTCGAAAGTGAGACCGGACATTGGGGACCATGACTGACACGATGATTCGCAAGAATCGAGCGTGGAATGATAAAAAAAACTTGCGGCCTTCATCGCAGGTGCGCATTGACAGCAAGATACAAAAAATCGAAGAAAACAATAACAAAGTATATCAAACGAAATTCAGTAACAATCAGAATTACATAATCGGACGATTTTTTAAGCGACAAATCCGGGCTAACCTAGAAGGGAACCTTAACCAGATTTGGGATCGCTCATTGGCTGTGAAATTGAGCAATGAAAATCCAACGAGTTTACGGCACAATGCCAAACTTTCGGGAACAGAATTTTACGTGAAAAACGACTATTATTGAAACGTTTGGAAAACATATTTCCCAGGCAGAATATAATAGTGACGGTTAGAATTTGTACAATTCGTTACGAATATATTTTAATTTCTTTCGAGAAAAACAAACATCGATAGACTTGACAACGGAGGAGACCGTTTTTCGCTAATTACTCAACTGTCACCTGAGCATCGTAGTAACAACATCGTAATAACGTCGTTTTAAACATCATTATGGATTTTAATATCTGCTAGTCGATACTCAAGTGTGAGTCAGTTAAATGGCTCCCTACAGCAGTTAATGCGCTGTTGCCACATTGAACCTATAAGTTACGTCAATGTCTGAAAACATTTCGTGCGTACTTGAAATTTACTTTTTTTCGAGTGTTATCAGTTAACGGAGCAAATAAGCCACAAATAAATAAAGTTACATAAACTCAACAGTGAACAGTTAATGAATGATGAATCAATCTCTTGATGGTACGAATATCCAAAGTTTAATTCTGTTTTTAAAGTTTCCTAACTTAAAGGGCACAGATGACACCTTTCTCACGCTTGGGATTATTACACTACATTTGCCGAAGTGGGAATATAATTTTGTTGCTTTTTCTCAACACTGGTGAGTTCACGCGATTGCGATGATTAATCGAAGCGAGACGAAGCGGAACAATCGGCTTCGCGATCGTAAATTTCTTTTTCGGCTTTCATTTTTACATCGACGTGATCGAATGATATGCCAAGAAAACTTCGAGCATCGACAAGTTTCGAAGAACTCGTTTCTCCTCAGCCGTGGATACGCGTACTCTACAAGTTCGAAATTTTCAGATAAAAATATCGGTAAAGATAAAGAGTTCCTGCCTGACTCGCTTTACCACCTAGAGTGCTCTTTGTCGTTATGTTCCTCACACCCGACACCGCACATCATCCATTAATCGGTTATTATTCGATTTAAAAAAACCTGCCGTTGAAAAAAACAACCGCACTGGCTGAACTTGCACGCTCTCTGCAGACCAATCTAAAAAACACACATTCCTTTGTAATTAAACGCGCAATTGACCAAAGTGTCAGGGCATCGACGTTTCGTCATCGTCATGTTTGTTTCCACGCGGACTTTGGAATATCGAACTTCCACTTGATATTCCTGGTCGTTTGGGTGCGCAAAAGATGTGAACAAGTTTTTTTTTTCTTCGATCATATATTTCTAAAGTATACAATCACGTATGAATATGATTATGAGACTAACCTCACTGTGGAGTAAATTATACGCGAGGAGAATTTGTACGAGTCATCATCAGCGACGGATTTGTATTACGACTTTGTACCGTGACATTTCTATCCTCAAAAAAGAAATATCGAAAAACCATTTTTTTCAAGCCACGTTGCTTAAAGTATAACTGGAATGGGAATGTACGATACTATTCTTGACATCCTACAGTGAAGCGTTCTTGTTTCGCAAGTCCCCTCCCCCTTTCGAGGGAGCGGAGACAATCCGCCGAACTCATTACCGTCTTTCGGCAGGTTCTTAATTACGTTGACAGCAGCATCGAACTTTTCCTTCGTCGTCATTTTGCCCGTTGCGTGCGCGCGCACCTGTGGCGCGTCTGTGTGTCTGGACGACTTGTCTCGCCTCCCCCGACTTCCGCTCACCCGCCGCCGCCTTTTATTCCCCTCTTCCGCGTTCGCGGCGATTCACACACGAGCGTGATCACTTTTTGTCCGCATAAAATTTTCTTTTTTTTTAACACTCACGTTCTCCACCGTAACCGAAGCTGAATTGAAAAGAAAATGTTGCGCAGGATATCGCACTTAATTACGAGAGCACCCGATGCGACAACGCAGAAAAAGGAAAATAACGAACAAACGACATGCACGCATGCGTACATGCAGGAAGGCGATACGTCAGTTTCAGCTGCAGTGTTCGGCCACTGTTGATATCAGTGTTCAATGAGACGAACAGTCGGCGTGGGGAGGGCGCGCCGCGGTCGGGACAAACTAACGTTCCCGACTAGTCATCCCGGACTGGCCTGGGCAAAGTGAGCATTACCGCTTCACTCTGGTTCTCGTCGACTACGCTCTTCCTCTCCCTATCCCGCACGGCAGTTCCCTCCCGCGCACTGTCCACGCAACTACGATGCACTCCTTACCGACAACCGGCGGGAGGGGGCGTCGCTCGGTATTTTTGCCATGCGAAATTTCTGACGTTTTAAGTGTCTTGCTTTGCCGCTCGCAGCGTTGGTTATGTTATGAGAAATTTGAATGGCACGTATTCCTGTACACGGTTAAAACTCCACAACTCAACGCTCCGTAGGCCATTGCCCCACGATTCTATCTGATGCTATCAAAACGGCGTAACCGTCTTCACGTCCTTATCGGTTACCATAGAAATTTCGAAGTCCGATCAAAACCTCAATTTCAGTATTAACCTTTCCACTTTATAATTCCAAAAATACAACGTATCTTTTATCGTTTCGACTAAAAATGAATGACGCTCAAACAACAATACAGCATTCTAAGCGAAACACGAAAAACATGAAAAAACTTCATAACAAATCTTTGCAGCGTATTTGTCAGAGTTCTGTAATTATTACTGTTATTTGCAAATAATTTAAACACTAGTGGAGTTTTCGTTTCGACGAACGCGCGATCCCACCTGTAGATTCGAATTTCTCTTGAATTTGATCGCTTGCGCCGTCTAGCGCCGATTTTTCGAAATAAGTGAACGCGCGGATATCCGCGTCGTGCTCCTCGCTCGTCTGTTCTCCTGTTCCCGAAACATCACTTTCGACCCTTTCCGTTATCGGTTCCGTGTCACGCCCCGGGTGTCGTCGTTTCTTCATCCGCGTCCCGTTCGTTTATCGAGGTCATTCCAGTTCGATCGGTACAGACAAAGACGCATCTTGGACCGCTCTTATACACGGTTTGGTGGGTGATCCAAATATATCAAACGCGACGCGGTTCGGTTGTTTTCTTCTCTTCGATCAAGAGAAAGCTCCAGAGAGGGAAAGAGATTGGAGTGGCCGCGACAGCACGTTCGACCCTTTCGAATTGCCCGCGCTTCGCGTCACGCGGACGTGGTAGAGTCGCGATACCGCCTCGGCGTTCATGCCCGCCCGATCGTTATTCGTGATTTTCGTCCCTTTCAGACGCAACCCAAATCACGCGAGTGCGCCAGGCGAGTCGGGAGACGAGCGGATTAGACGGCAAGGGGTGTGGGGGCGTCATCGAGCGGAATGCTCAAAGCTTATTGGCTGCCGACGAACGGAGCCGTTTGACACCCGGGTAAGGCTCCGTCGCGGCTCTGTTATCCTGATACGAAATCCCGTATTTCGACACAATTCTGTCATCTGAAACGTCAAAATGGAGGAAGCGGGTGGCGCGCGGTGAGCGTAGTTTCGTTCCTCGTTGAAAGAAGTTGAAAGGAGAAACCCGATTTCATAGGGAACGACACTCTCGAAGTGCCGCAAAAATCGATCACGAGAAGAGTATTTTTTTCTCCGACTGAAGGGGGGGGGGGTCGAAGCCGCTGAAAAGAAGACGCGCGGAAGTGGTTGATAACGGAACCTGGTGCGCCATTGTGCACACTCGCACGTCACGTATCCCGCACGTAGCACCTTTCACGTTTGATGATGCGCTTCGTCGGTTTCATGATCTCCTGCCATCGAAGCGACCATTTTTGAGCCATCCCGCCACCGTTACGACTGATGTCATTCGCCAATTTGAACGTTCGGATCCGACGTCGCGCGCATGCGCAGTACCGACGGAAAAAACTCGAAAGCGCGGGATATTTCGAATAAAAATACACCCCGGTCTCCAAGCGCCAATAATTGTTTTTTTTCTCATATTGTTCAATCGAATAAAAAAATACAGGTGTTTTACAGGATTAGCCAAACGTAGAAACGAAGAACGTAGAAATATATTAGAATAGAAATTATGCGATCCACATTCGAACAATTGAAATAATTACGGATGAACACCTTTGTGTTTTTTGTGCGGCCGTCGAGGGCTATTTTTGGCGAGTCTTATCGGTATATCAGTGAAAATAACACTTCGCTCTGATCCTTATTCGTTCGTTATTCATTCGTCAATTACATTATCGATTTTATTACTGGTACAAGAGCCGCCGACACCATTTCATCTTCGCTTAATTACATTATGCCAGCGATGTATGTATATATATATATATATATATATATATATATATATATCAAATTGCATGTTAGTATGTACAATAGTAATACACGTTTATGAAAACCGGTTTTTTTCGTTATATATATATATATTTATACATATACGGATTGTATCACGGGGGATGGATCGAACGAAGTACAACGATGGAGAACCTCAATACCTATCAATGGAACCCCCGTGTTAATTTTCCGGGGTTCAAAAGTCACTTTTGGTTTGCAGATTTTTTTATAACGTACCGATTTGACACGAGACTTCGCAAATACAACCAAACTATTGTCTATCGGTAAGATATTTTTTTGCGTATTGTGTAATAGCCATGTTTACGTATGAACATACAACTTTCACTTGTGAGCCTAACAATTTTAAATAATGAGTAAAGCCTTCAAATATTTTTGCACATTCTTAACCACAATACTTCTACCGACTTTCAACAGTTATAGAAGAAAAAGGAGGTTAGAAGAAAACTGCTTTTATCCTACAACTTAATGAACGTTGCATCCAAAATTCAATTAAAAAAATTTTTAATAATCAATTTTCAAAATGGCTGCTTGCCAGTCAAAATGGGACTTTAGTACGTAAGGCACACTATTTTACTGTTGGTAAAAGACATCACGACGTTAGACTTAACTGAAGTTTAGCTGCCCTTGCGAAATTTTGCGTGAAATCGGTATCGTCAAAAAGTAAATAAAGAAATACAATCGTAGAAACCAAAATAACTTTGGAAACGACTGAAAATCCACCCCTCGCGTTACACCCTGTATATATACATATTGTTTATTACATTGTGTTTGTGAACTCCGTTCTATTTGTAGATCTGGGGGTTGTATTCGCCGCTATACGTCCGCCGTGTATTCCGCTTAAATGCAGTCTTTTTTTTTTGCAGTAAAAATTTATTGCGTAGCCTATTCGTATTCCGGGCGAATCGAGTGCGGGGATTTCCGAGTATTCGTCGTACTTTTATTCTCGCGGACCCTTTAACAGGTGCTGCAATGACGCCCGATCGCAGCTTCGCAAATTCAAAACAAACGAAAGGCTTTGCGTCGTCGCTTTGTTTACTTTCCGCATCATTCGGAAATGGGCGGAAACGAAGAGAAAAAAAAACGTGAACGCGATTCAATAGAATTGTCGCGTTCGGTTCGCAGTCTGCTGATATTTGTGTTTTCAATGCGCATATATATATATATATATATATATATATATATATATGCAGACTGCGAACCGGCGCGATGGATATTAACGATTTGAATGACTAAGGAATAATAATAATAAACAATTCGCTTGATCTACAAATACAAAGTGGTCGCTTGACTATAACCATGGAAATCGATATTCATGGAAACCAGAACAAAAAGTGTTCATTGAACAATCGGTAACTGAATGTCGCGCAATGACGAATCGCACAAACTCGATAAATTCCGAAACGGTTCTGTATCCACGTACAACATCGCGCTCGATCCACTCCGGTCAATACCCGCAGGGGGGCAAATAAAAAAATGTGGCGTTTTTGTACAATCAATTTCCGCAGCGAACAATTGAGAAGGGTTGCTCGTTTTGTCAATAAATGTGAGATAGTTGAACTCTTCTACTCCAATACTTTTAATAATTCAATTTCGAAAGTCAGTTTCAGATCTCAAACGGAAAACATTAACGAAGTAAGATCGGGTTTTTTTTTATTAAAAAACCGTGTCGAATCACTACGATTTTAATTTTCTTTTGCCTCATTAAGTATGTTAATAGACGATTCACCGCATTCTTGGAAAGAAAGATCCTAATTAAGTGCTACAAACCCACGATTTTTCATATTGACTTTACGCGACACAAAACGAATAAACTTTCGCTGCGATTTCTTAAAATGCTTAATTTCAGTCGAATCGTCCGTTCTCGCGAGCGCGTTCTTAGCAAAAAAAAAAATTATAGTCTCAACGGGAAGATTGGACGAAGTTCAACGAGTCTCGAAAAGTTGTTTCCGAAGATGCGTTTTCGAGGAAGCTGAGAATGTTCGAAGATGGCCTAAAAAAAAAAAAAAGGAAACGGCAATTCCAGTAGCGTACCGAAAATATTTGAAACGATCGCAATTTTTCGGATGGGACGCGTCGATTACGAATGATCGGCGTGCGATCGCGTCAATCTTCGAGGTCAGTAAAAATCCGAATCGGAACTGTGCTGCGAGTCTCCGCCACCACCACCTCCACATTTGCCGTTCAAGTAGACTTCGGAAGTTTGTTGTATGGACGGTGATTGTTGGGTCGCTTCGCCGTTGTTACCTGCGTGTGAAAAATCATGTAGTTGTTAATAATAATAATAATAATGTGTGAACTAATTCTTTCGATTCTTCAAAGAAGACAACAATGAAATTCAAGTATTGCCATCACAATACTTCATACAATGCGTATTAGCAATTTTCCGTCGAAAACTCTTATTCCCTGAAAAATGGCGTATGAAAATAGCGAAGGTTACCGTGAGCGGCTAATATCGTGGCGAGACACCTCGCGACCGCAGGGTTCGGTGCGCAAGCGAGGGCCGGTGTAAGGCCTTCGGAATCGGCGAGAAAAACGCTCGCGCCTAGTTGTAAAAGTCTCCTGGTGACCTGGAACCAACATGATAAAGTAAATACGTCGTGAATTTGGAGGAAATGTTTGAAAAAATACATTTTGATAATGAACTTGAGTATTTTTTGAAAGATGAAACAAAACGAAATCAGAATACGTTCTATTTACGGATAAAATCTTCTGCATTTTCTAGAGAATATCGGTTTTTCATTGATAGCATTGTAGAGTTGATACTGACAGTGACAAGGCCGTTGCTGGCGGCCAAATGCAAGGCCGTGCGTTGCTGCTTGTTCACCATGTTAATTATCTGTGCTCGCTGAGTCTGCGCTTTCTGAGGATTGTCACTGGAACTTCCGAGGGACTCAATGTGATCGAGGAGCAGCGAAGCAGCCGCGGAATGTCTTCTCTGGCAGGCGAGATGCAGCGCCGTGTTGTTCGACGAGTCAACGGCTCGAACGTCCGCTTTCCAGTCCAGCAACAATTCTGTCATTCGAGAAAACGAGAATTTTAACTTCGCTAATTTTCATTCAGCTTCCGGTGATTGTGCCATGCCGAGGAACGTCTTTGGCGTTTCGTTTCGCTGATTTATTTTAAACGATTCATTGTATTGGGTAATTTAATCGAAAAGCTCACCGATAGCACTCGACTGATCGGTTATTGCCGCGTGTAGCAACGGCGTTCGACCCGCGTAGTCTTGAGCTTCGATTCCCGCGAGTTCGGGACCAACCGCGCTTATTATAAGCCTGGCACATTCGACCGAACCCGCTGCGGCGGCGACGTGAAGAGGCAGTCTACCACGTGGTGTGTCACGGGGTGAAGCGACTGCTTGGCCACCGAACTTGTTGATCAATAGCTCGAGACAATGCGCCGAGCTCTGGTGGACGGCGCAATGAACCGGTGAGAACGGATTTCCTGAAAAAATGTCACATCAACAATACTTGGTTACACCATGATGATAGTGGAAGCGATTAGAATTCTTATTGAAGTACAGAACTGGAACTTTATTTTGATTTGACGAAGACCTGATTATACTTGCCTCAAGACCTTAAATAAGAAGAAAAGAAACGAGTACAGGGGGCAGACTAACCTTCGAGCGATTCGACGACGTTCTGCTCGAGCAAGTATTCGACGCAGTTCGAGTTCCCATTGTAGCAAGCCCAATGAAGCACGGTGCATCCTTGATCATCCTTAAGAGCGGCGGCGCTCGAATCCGCGTTCACCAGGGCCGCCAGAGCTTTCAATCTGGCGAAAGAGAGAAGGGACGTAGCCGTTTTTGTTTATTTTACTCGTTGGTGTCAACGAAACTAGATTTTGGAGGTTATGAAAAGAAACGGATAAGAATGTCGACAGATTCAAATCACCTTCCACAGGCTGCTGCCAAGTGAAGCGGCGTTTTTCCATTAGAATCCTGAACGCTGACCTGAGCACCGTGCTCGAGCAATAGCTCGACAAGCGGATGATCCCTCTCGTGTATAACGGCGCGAAAGATCGGCGTGTGCTTGTTAACGTCCGGTATGTTGCAGTCGGCTTTCCATTTGAGCAAAACGCGAGCGCACTCGAGATGACTATTGGCGACCGCCAGGGCGAGAGATGTGCGTTGCTTGGCATCGCAGCAATCGATCACCGAACGGTCTTCCGTGTTTTTCAGCAAAAGCTTCAGGCACTCTTTGTGACCCATCGCTGCGGCGCAGTGCACGGGCGTTCGTTTCGTCACGTTGTCCTGTGGGTTTTTGGCTCATTTATTTCCATCTTCTTTTTTTTAACGCAAGAAAAAACGTGAGGTAATATTTCGAGATTGACGATTTTTTTTTTATTACTTCGCGTCGGTTTTATTTAGATTTGATTTACTTGAACTGAAACCAACGCGGCGCATCGCAGGAGCAGCCTCACGCACTGTTCGTGACCCCGATACGCGGCAAGGTCGAGCGGCGTCTTTCCCGTGTCCTCCCTCACGTTCGTACTCGGCGAGAGCGGCAGTAACAGCTTCAATATCTTCCCGTGCCCGTGATAAGCCTGATCGACAGAAAAATATAAAAACAGTCCCGACGAACGAACAATTGCGTCCATTACGAAATTGCCGAATTTTATATTCGACTAAAAAGGTAAGATGTGAAACGCGAGCGCTGAATTATACAAAATGTGAAGGTCGTACGGCAAGGTGAAGAGGTGTAACCGCTGGCGTCGGTGGATCCTGTCGACCCGTTGGTGAACTTGGTGGTGCGGTTATAGCGTGTATCGCCGAATTCCCATGCACCGTGTCGTGTAGAAGCGTCTCGAGTACGGGCTCGTTACCTCCTGCAACCGCGTAATGGATCGAGGTGAATCCACGCTTGTCGCGGATTTGGGGATCCGCTCGATGAGCCAGCAAGTATTTGACGCACCTATGTGAGCAAATAAACATCATAATGGTAACAAACGTCGACTATTTTTTCGGGGCTGGAAATTATTCAGTTATTTACTTGAAACCGTAAAATGTCTGATTTTAGGGTAGTATTTTTAAATGGCTGCGGCAATTGTGTGCATTTGGCAGAAAAGGATGTTAAACCAGCTTTTTTGCTGAGACACGAGTTACCGAGATCAATGATCGTATAATTATTGTTATACCTGAATATATGCTTTCGAGGGATGAGAGTTAAATCGTTCCACTATATTCACCCTAGAAAATACTCACTGGCCTCCGTCTTCAGATCTGTTCGGCGCCGCTGCCGCCAGGTGAAGCGACGTTGCACCGTTAATGTCCTGGGCATTAGGGTCGCTCCCATAGCCGACTAGGGTGAACACGCATAAGTAACGGCCCTGACTCGCCGCGTAATGAAGCGCCAACCTGTTATCGTTGTCGGAGAGACGAAAATTCGCGCCGCTCGACAGTAAGAGGTCCAAACAACCCACGGAACCCTGAAAATAGAAAGATGCGATCATTGATGATGGAACAGCCTTATTTTTCCTCGGGCTTTTCCGTAAGATGATAAAATCGTCCCAAACATTTGCTGGGATGACATTCTAATTTTGGGAATAACGAGCACTTATTCCGCTCAAGTGTGACTGAAAGAATAATTATGGAAAAGCACGTTACGTTGAAGGCTGCGGAGTGCAGTGGGGTTCTTCCTCCGATATCGCGGGAATCGATTTTCCGGCTGTCGACCTGCAGCAACTTCCGGCAGACCTCGATGTGTCCGGCGAGACAGCTGAGATGAAGGGGGGTTCTTTGCTCGGCGTTTCTCGCGGCTGGTGATGCGCCGCACTCGAGTAGAGTCGTGGTCAGACATTCCTGACCGAACCTTGCAAAGTGAATGGTCAAGAGTTTCGAGGCTTTAAGCCGATGAACCTTTTTTCAGTTGTTTAGGATTGTTTGGGTTTGATTAAAGTAAGGAACGAAGTTTTTTAAGGTTTTTTTAAGCTTATGTAAAATCTATACACGGTTTACACGTGAGTGTAATTGGTCTGGATATTTACCAGGCGGCTACATGAAGCGCGGTGTTCCCATTCTTGTCCCGGGTATCAGGCGAGGCACCGGCGTCCAGCAAACTTTTGGAACGCGTGAAGCGTCCATGAATGGCGGTCATGTGAAGTGGTGTTCTTCCGTCCTCAGATTGGACATTGATTGAAGCACCGGCTCGCAAAAGGGATTCTAGACAATCGACTCCTTGGTTACTCGCCGCAGCAACGTGCAGCGGCGTCTGACCCCGATAATTAACGGCCTCTAAGTCCAAACAGAAAAATCAATGAATACAACAAGATAATTAGGTTCTCTTTCTCTGGTTTCTTCCATTTTGTTTCCAGAATGGTTCTTCGGTCTCTTCCATTTCATTCATGACCCAATCGGCCGGAATTACCGACAAAAACTCGCAGGGTGCGCGAACCGATCTCGCAGGGTGCGCGAACCGATCTTTCAAACAAAAACGAAGTGGAGGATTTTCGTACCAATGTTTACTTCGTGACGAATGAGCTCGGCGACCGCGTCAACATGGCCGTTTAAGCACGCGATGTGCAACGGCGTATTCCCGTAGACGTTCTTCGCTTCAATGTCCGCCCCGGCCTCGATCAACAAACGAATGCAATCGAGTCGCCCAGCTGCCACCGCCGCGTGCAACGGCGTGTAAAGATCTCGATCCTGCGAACAATGCAAAAAACGTGTAATGTAATCAGTGATGTTAAACGTGACGTGAAAATCGGCCAGAGCCTCAGCAGGTACAAATCGCTTACTTTGACATCGAGATCTGCCGTTTTCTCAATCAGGGCTCTAACGACTGCGTCGTGACCCATGTAAGCGGCGAAATGCAATGCTCGTCGATCCTTCTTGTCACGAACGTTCACGACGCAGCCTGCTTGGCCTAACAGCAATTCCGTCATTTCTAGGTGACCATTGTATGCCGCGTGATGTAAACTCGTTCTTCCACCCCTGCAAGTATTAACCTCATTAACCATTGTGATTTCGGACCGTTTTTATCAACATGGAACACAGGATTACAGACTCGGCATAAGTTTTCTACAGTTTCCTATGGACTCTCAGGCTGATGGGACACAGTGGGGAAATAAGAAGCCCTAAGTGGAGCTTCGAGGCAGTCTTTGAGCACTGGAAGTAGCAAAGCGTGATGGACTCAAGGGAAAGGGAAGGACGAATATGAAGGAAAATCAGAGATCAAGAAAAAATAGTGGTCTTTTAATTGACGATTACCTGTCTGTTGCATTTATATTGAATAGCCAGGGTATGAGATACTCGGCGCATTGAACAGCATTGTTGGCAGCAGCGACGTGCAAAGGGGTCTGCCAATTTCGGTCCCTCACGTCTACCTGTGCTCCGTACTTGAACAGCACCTCCAATGCCCGATGGTTGCTCGAACGACAAGCTCTGTGCACTGCGGTCAGCCATTCCTTGTCTTTGCTGTTGACCTCAGCACCGCACAGCAGGAGAGTCTCTATTATCGTAGGATCCCCTCTGCGTGTAAACGTTTCCTTAGGATATTTCTGTATTCTCGTTACACGCCCTTGGTGAATGCATCAATGGTTATACCTGTAAGCCGCGGCATGTAGCAACGTTCTCTGCTCTGAGTCCTGCCAATGAACGTCCGCTAGATCAGTCAGCAGGGCTCTAACTTCGTCCACGTTGCCTCGGAATATCGCCTGGAGCAGGGGCGGCTTTGGACGAGAAAAATTTTTTCAGTCATTATCGCGCATACGTTGAGATTTGCTCGATATTTCGACGAAAAAAAATTCGGTTATTGGTTTGCAACGTTAAGAGTCAGGACTGTCAAACGAGAACGTAACCTAAGAAGTGAAAAGCTCAATGTTCAGAGGATTCCAAACGAGCAAGCGATCGTTGATATTGCAAACAAATGCGAATGCTTACCTCGTTGGTTATCTCACGGATGTTCATATTTCTGTGTCTTTTGTCAATTTAACCACAGGCATCGGGGCGCACGAAATGTATAAAATTTAGTCGAACGGCGCGCGATCTCTCAGCAGCGGTACACGAGCAGCGCACAACTGTCAACGGCGTGCTCGGCGCACTTGGCGTGTGCTGCAGTCATTAAAACACCCGCACTACATATCTATATACATACACGAAAGAATAGCGTAACCGCAACATTCCGGCATTCAATCTATCGTGGGAAGATCACTTTGTATTTATTGTTATTTGGAGGTGGAGAATGAAGCGCTAAACTAAAGGGTCGTTGTTATTCCTCGTACATGGGGCCATTTCCGGGCGCGCGCGATCACAAGACAATGATGCTTGCATATATGTCATATATCCACAATTGGTGGTATAAAGACAAAGGATGCTCAGGTTTTCGCATTCGATTGGGTAGAATTTGTATTTTTAGATGTGCGCTCTCTCGTGCCTTTGGGCTTATCCATGACGCGAGATAGCCCAAAGGCACAAGAGAGCGCACATATCTCCGCTATTTAAATGTT
This sequence comes from Ophioninae sp. A BG-2022a, assembly GCA_030523105.1. Classification (NCBI taxonomy): domain Eukaryota; kingdom Metazoa; phylum Arthropoda; class Insecta; order Hymenoptera; family Ichneumonidae; species Ophioninae sp. A BG-2022a. The sequence continues at coordinate 18,481 of JAPYZI010000327.1, read as the reverse complement.
CTTCGGTTTTTTATACTATGTTTCGTTCATGTATGAATTATTCCCCTATTGATGAAAAGGAAGCCGAGATTACAAAAATACAATTTCAGTTTTCCGATGGGTATAATTTTGCAGTTAATTGGACAAGTTCATTGACGTTATCCGGTGAAAGGCTCGAAAGTTTGTCGTAACATTTGAAAATTGTCAGGATTTGCTTTGCAATTCAATATCTATGTGCAAAATTAATTCGCGACAAAAATATGGGAGTTCCGAGGTGTCCGTTCTATTTTTGGGGTGAACCAACGGACAGGAAGCAAACACCCGAAAAGGCTTATGAGAAACTTTACTGCTCCAGAGGGGCCACGTATTTCATGGGATACTTGTTCAGATACCACATGGTGCTCAGGAACTCCCTGAGTGTTTGTCGAACAAAACTTTTGGTATATATTGATTGGCTAGGAGGTCGATCCATTTGTGAGAAAGAATTAGGCACCTGAATTGCGATTCCTGCCATCTTGCGGCTGATGCAGAAATTTGCGATGCGATGAGTGCAATTTCGAAGGATTCTCCGAAGAGCGACGATGTCGTCTGTCAGTTTGCATCGTCGTTCGTCAACCAAATGCGACGAGTCGCTGACTAACAACGCGATGTGTGTTGAAAATGATGTTTGGTTTTGTTCGTTTGTGGTTTTTATCTTGGAAATTAGTCAATGAAATTGCTCATACTATTGAATAGTTGTTCACTGCACTTTGGCTTTGTAAAAAAATGTTATTCAAATTTTCGCGCCGACGCGCTGCAAGCTCGAACGGGAGCTGCAAGCTCGAACGGGAGTCCCAGCGCCGTGGCGTTAGCGTCTGCTTCCGCCGGCGCTGCTGGTCGCTTCTCTGGACAAGTTGTCCAGTCGTTAAGGTAGGTACCCGCCGAGACGAAACCGCCACAACCTCATGACCAGCAGTGCCACACCGCGGACGAATAGGAGAAAACAGACCCTGATCGCCCGCCAAGAGTAACATTCTAGCCTTTCGTCCGCCACATTCTTACGTTGGATATCCTGTATATAGAGCCACACGTAACATATATAGTCTGCGGACTACACAGAGATTTGTATTTTTATCCCCCCTTCGTGTTGGCCAGCACTTTAGGTCTAGTCGCGAGTCCGTCTCAGACAATTTCTTTTACATCAGTGGAAATAATGACAAAAACAAGAAATAAATAAGCAAAGGTACACGTTTGTACTTGTTCATTACCGTCCTATTGATCGCATACTGTTATAACCGGGCAGCATTGGGATTTCTTCAGTAATCTTCAGAAGAAAATTGAGCTTTTAGTTTGCGACAAAAAACCTGATACTGTTATGGATAGAAAGGCGTAACGCTCGCACGTTTATAAAAGTTTTTTCGATAGTATAGACCTACAAAACATAAAAGAAGACTAGAAGCATGAGTTATGGAATCTGTATTAGCGAGGTTGAGCGTGAAGCTTCAGGCGGTATATTTGGATGAATGGTTATTAATTTATTCATTTTTAAATACCTGATATTGATATAAAATAGAACTAAACTGATTCACAAATAGTGAATCCCATTAATGTATCCTATTAACGAATAGTGCCAACGCAGCGAGTCAATTGCCGTGAAAATGAATTCGTAGGAACCGAACAAACGGCTTAGAAACTTTTGAATAATTCTGATCAGAGAGTATCGAACCGGAAGTACTCGGATACAACATTCGCCTGGGTGAAATCGATACACTCTGAATTCCCTTCCACACAATGGGGCATAAAAACATGCGTGTTTATCGTTTAATAAAACACAACTCAAATTTTATCATTAGACTTCTACTTCAAAGTGGAAATTCAGTTTTTATTTATATGAAAAACTTTATTGGAATTCAATTTTGGAATATTATCTTGTCTCGTGCGTCTTTTGTCATTTGGATGCACGAATAATTGGACTAACTGCGCATGCTCGCGCTCATTCGCCCAGACTGCTGCGCCTCCGGAACGGACAACGTTTCAAGTAATGTATAGATGGTCAAATGAAGCGCAGCCCATCCCATCATTCCCGCTTAGAGTCCTTGCAAGACACCGTAGGGGTGCAGTAGCTCGGTTGAAACCCGCGTGCAAACTTTTCAATGTCGTTCTCTACTCATTATTGACCGTAAGCCCTGTATGTGGCGGGTTTCGTCAATAAATTCAGTTTGGTTGTAATTTGTTCGGCTTGCAACCACCGAAGTGTACAAAAAATTTGTGAGTATCATGCTGTTCGTGCTTTTCGCTGGACGAACGAATGACAGACGGGGGTTGAAATAAAATATTGAAACGAAAACAGTAGATATGTTTATCGGTGGGGTGGTTTATTCGACACACACACAAGTGAAAATAGGCCGTGCATTTTATTTGTGATAATTTCGTGTAATTTCGATGTAGAATTATCCACAAGTGCCTTCGATTTTACGTGTTGCCCGAGGAATGTACAGAAATTTTATCAATGGTATATCGATTAAGGGGTTAGGCTACTCTAACGACTGGAAAATCAGGATTACAGAAATCGATTTTTAAAGAATTAGTCGGGTGAATAGCGAATCTGATTTCTTCCTATGAAACTAAGTTTAAAAAGTTGCGTACCGAAATTCGTAAAAGTGATCGTAATTTACGCTCTGATGAGAAATCTCGTGAAGGACTTCTAAATAAGAGGGACTCAATGATGTACTTGATTCTCGCCATCTGTAACAAACATTGATTGATTTGAAAAACAGCAAGAATGTTTTTTTTTTTAACATAAATATATATATTGAATTAATAAATATTTTTTATTACAAACAATATATTGGTTAAAATTTGACCAAACTTTTTTGTCATCGTGTTTAGAAAATCGTGTTTTGTGATTGTGTCAAAAAATTATTTGTATTCCATCATTTGTCTTAAAAAACTAACGTGATTGTTGATAATTAAGGGAAACATCTTTAAAAAACGTTGATTGAGGCTAACCTTTTATAATACTGAATAAGTGTAGTACACTTCAAGTTAAAAAAATTCTCAGATGTTGAGAAATCATGCATATTATTGTGAAATACATAATTTTGACAAAAACGTTCTGATATTTTGATTAGCACTTCTCTTATTGCAATTATAAGTTTATGAGGAATCTGTGACTCTTGTAGCATATGTTGGACATTTTTCCTTTAATTTAATGATAAATGTATGGTTATTTCACAGTACCAAATGCAATAACTGTTCTTGACTTAGGTAGTGGTGCGTCAGGGATTATGGCATCTTTGGAAGACAGCTGGAAGGAGGCGACGGAAGGTTTCAATCCAGAAGTACGAGATTCTTGGTTCAGTCGCCTCAACGAGGTTTATTCGGAAGAGAAGCGAACTTATCACAATTTGAATTCGTTGAGCGAAAAGTTATCGCACTACAACGAGATCAAGGATAAACTGAAGAATCCTCAAGCCTTACTGCTTGCCTTATTCTTCCAGAAGTACGTTAGAAAAAAAAAATATTAAAATTATTTGCTTGCATTTTTCCAGTGCACAATTTCTCTCTCCTAGAAATTTCTATAGCTCATTGATCAAAATTGACATTGGTTGTTAGGGTTATTTACAATGAAACCTAAGTGTTCTTTTTGTGTAACCAAACTTCGGTACGTTTGGATGTTTTATTTTATTTTGATACCAAGCTGTCGAGAAAGAGTTTGATATTCAGAAGAAAGACAACATTGTCAAATGTAAACAACACTTCAATATAAAATCGAATATATGTACAAGAATGGCACTGCTTCAAGAAAATGGTGAAGCAGAATGGCTGGATTGTACGCTCCGATGCAATACACCAGTTCGATCCTTGCCAACTAATGTTTTGTGTTCCTTTTCGATCGCAGCTTCGAGTACGATCCTAAAACTCTGTATGGGGAAACTCACAATTTGGATCATTTCAATGTATTCGCAGATGAAGCTGGAATACCAGTGAGTGGCTTGGTATTGTTTAAAGTTATAAATATAAAAATAATCATTGTTTTCCATCTGTCAAAGTGTAAACGTTTTTATTTTACTTTGTGCATGAGGATGACGAGGTGCGGGCTGAAACGTGCGCTCTTCTCAAAGTCACCGGTACTCATAGTACGGAGGAGCACAAGGTCGGAGGTGCCTTCGGGGGCGAGGATGCTCATTACTTCTTAGATTTGGACATGGCCGTGCTCGGCTCGTCGCCGCAATCGTACGCCGATTACAGGGAAAAAATACGTGGCGAATATTCGTTTCTCAGTGAGCCAATGTACACGGCACTCAGACTCAAGGTAACGATGTACAATCTGATTGCTTTAATTATTGGACACTCATTTTGCCATCTCGATTAAAGCAAAAATCGGTTATAATCCAACAATCAGTTTTAGCAAGGTTTTTTTTTCGTTTCACCTTCAACGTTATCATTCTCATTTTCGTTTTTCAGGTGTTGCAGAACTTTTTACAAATCCCAAATATATTTGCAACAAAAGAGTTTCGCGATAAATTCGAAGATCAAGCGAGACAGAATATTCAAGCGGAAATTGATTTGCTGTCTTAGAGAACATACATGTTACACCATAAGAATTGCGCTTGGCTGACAAATGACTGTAAGATATAAGCAAGCTCGGAGTTATTATTTCGACTGTTGCTGTTTCAACGATTATGATCGATCGAACGAATCGCCGCGCTGTTTTAATCGATATTTCATTTAAATGTTCCTAAATGTGCGCCGAAGTGACCACGCAGAGTCTTTTTCGCCGGCAAACAAGCACAAAGATAGTCATAATTTTCGCTTTCGATCGTTGGTTCGAATTTGTTCGTCGCGTATTTGAATGCGACTTTTCTTTTTTGTTTCGCGCGCTAACAGTCACGCGATACAAACAGTTATAGTTTTTGTAACGTTCAATGTGCGCAGCTTTGTGGCCAAAGATAGAAAAATGTGTCGTGTTGTGTTTGTACGAGGAGCTGATGAGAAAGCGAATTAGAGCCACGTGACGTGTGAGTATGCGAGAAATAGGTGTAATTTTTTGTTTGGGTTTGCCGTTTTGGGGTCAAGCTCGAAAATACCCCTAACATGACCTTCAGAGCAAAAGGCGTACCACGTGACATTTAAGGACAAGAAAGATAGTCGATATTTTAAAACCGCGTTTTCTCAAGGACGAAACATTTTTATCGTAAAATAGACACGTCAACTTCTGCGTCTATGAATTCTGCGGGGACTGACGCTCGATTTTTTCCATTGAAATCTTAACCACCGATGAGAAAAGCGGATGTCCAAAATTTTCGAGGTTATGTCGATCTTCTATGCGCCCTTAAATGAGTGTTCGAGTTTTTACGATGAAAACACACACAGACGTTGATGAAACAGAAAATTCCGTCTTTTGTTTGTACTCTAATGGAGAAGGTTTTAAAAAATGGAGAAATTATTGGGCTGTGCGGTGGCATCGGAAGTTTGGTCTTTTCTGATCAGGTTTCGAATTAATTCTTGTTTAAAGCGATAAGATTAAAGAATGAAACTCCGATGTCAAAAAGAATTTCTTTCGCAATTCTCCGCGAGATTAAAATTTATCTAAAGCGGAAACCGACGCGAATAAAATCAAATGAGCAAATGAAGATTGATACTGTTAGTATGTGCGCAAGTCAAGCTTTCTTTTTAGAGAACATTCGCTAGCGATCACGAGCGGAATTCCTTTTTGCGCGAGAAGAAACAAAAAATTATTGAAAAAAACGATTAAACCTCGAAAATATGTAAATAGGCGAATCCAAAGATTTGTACTTTTTCTGTTCGAGCGTATGCGGATATTATAGAGCGGAGATTCGCGCTCGAATTTGGGTCTTAGGAAAAACGATTTTGTCGTAAATGTCGAATGACAAAAAAATCGCTAAAAAAATAGGATTTCTGTGAAAAAGTCAGTTTATCGAAAACGATGTGTCGTTTAGATTCCCATGCTTTCGAGAGATCGATAACGTATTTAAATTACAAAACGAACAAACGCGAATTATTTATGTCTGTTTTTTGTAAAAAAATTGAAAAAATCCGTTTCTTTATACGAATTTGACGCTAGAAAGTCTCCGTCTGTACGAGTTTTTGTTTTGTTTGTTGTTATCGTGTTGACGACGATTCATGTGATTCTAGTGTGAAAATAAAATATAGACCGTTGAAACGCGAGGTACTTTTTTTTGTTTCAATTTCCATTATTTCGTGGTGGAAATATGCGATTTTCCGTACCAGTCTCCCTCACCGGGCAAACGAAATAAGTATAAAGTTTGCCAATGTAGAGCTAGTTGAGAGTCGGGTTCGAAAATTTCGCGTCTCACGCAAATCGAATTTGTCGAAACGGCGGCAAACACACGGAGGTAATATAATGCTGCATCGATACGTATTCGCGGCGTCACTTACAATCGTTCTGGCGTGACAGTCGACAATTCGAACAAACACGTATCGACGATACGTCACGATGAACTCGGACGTTGGCCAATTTTAACTTATCGCTGCGATATTCGTTTAACAATTTGTACATGAATAATTTGATTCCATTGTCACTTTCCTTAATTTGGATTATTCAAAAATTTTTCAAATTTGAAATTCAACTTATCGAAAATTTATCACATTCGGAAGAACAATTTTTGTTTAGTTTTTTGTTGTTGTAATTTTTAAGGATTTTGAAAAAGCGAGAAATTAAAGTATCGAACAATTTTTTATTAGTTCAAAATGCAAGTAATGGGATACTGAAATTATTACATTAATTTCGTGTCAAAATGTTATACAAAAATTATAAATAAGTGAAAATAATTTAGTAATAATAAAAATTGTATTCAAATTACAAAAAATTTCAAATAATTTATAAATATCATTATTGTGATAATTTCATTAGCATTATTATATGCATTTTTTTATAAATGTGCATATTGAAACAACAATTTTTGACTATAATTGTTCTCTTTATTTTTCGGATTTAGAAAAACCTCGAAAATTTTGCGCGACGAATAATGAGATGGATAATTTAGATAATTAAGTGTTTCCGAGAAAGTTTCGAAGTATTCTCAAATAAAAATGCGTTATTCAATAATTTGCGATACATTTGTAAGATATTTCATTTTTTTTTCAAGGGGATTTTTTAAAGTGGATGTTTCTCGTACGAACAAAAATATTTTTTATGATTTTCGTTTTTAATTTACGTTGAGCTGGGAAGCGTGAAAGTTTTTCGGAGGGTAATAGAAATTTTGGAGTTTTCGACAGCCCGATATCAGATATAAGAGACAGGTATAACCTGACGTATGCCTGAATTAGAGCTCGAAATACTATTCGTGATTCTTGACGGGTGGTTTTACCCTTTCCTTTGATATAGGTATTTGATGTACACATATACACACTGTATACGTCACTATGCTTTTTCATCTCAATTCGGCACGATAGCGGTTAGTCGGTTTTCTCGATTCGGCATTTCTTCCTTCGGCGGAACTACGCTCGGAAGCTCCGTGACATTCGTCCCCAACGGGACAAATTTATTGCCGGAGCGACAAATAAATATGGCTGTCAACTTCTGGAAATGCGTGAGTTCGTAATTTACAATAATTATAACTTTTCAATGTACAATTAATCTTTTTATGTTTTTTCACTTTTTCTACTTTCAAAATTCCATTTTTGTTTCTTTCCGAATTTTTGTTTTGTTCTTTGAGTGTATTCTTTTTTCAATTATAGCTGGAGAAAAAAAGCAATGGTCGTTTGAAATTCCAACGCTCGTCACAAGTCGTCAATCCAGCTGTCGCGAAGGTAAAGTACAAGAATTTTATGATCCTTCATTCATAACTCGTTTTCGAGATTTCTGTAACCATTTTTTATTAACGTTATTTATTTATCGCGTTGAGAAAATCCTTCGTGTTTGAACAAGCAGGATTTTCTATATATGAACATTTTGTATTTATACACAAAATACGTATTTATATATCGGACTTTATATATAAACATTTCTGTTTTGTTTACATATAAAGTTCTTTGTTTAAAAATAAAAAATACAAAGAAAAATTTGCGCTAATCACGAGTAGACATTTTTAATTGAAAAAACGTACAGCGAATCAATTATTATTTAATGACGGTGGACGTGTTTGAAAAATCAAAATGGGAGTTGATCGAAAACGTTTCACGGAGATTCAAGCTTTCGCGGGGTATTTTCTTCGAAGATTGGGAATCGATCGACGGGTTGTTTGGTACCTAAGTTACGAGTGAGCTTGCCAGAGTGCTCGGGAAATGTTTTCTGTCTTTGCATATTTCATACGTTCTCGTGGATAATTCGCTTTCGAAGAAATTTTATTTGATCGAAATGCCATTGAATTTCGATACGTCTGATCATATTAGTGATGATTTGGACAAGGTCATTAATTATCAATGAACTAATTATCCATTAGTGTTTTTGACCCGAAAAATTGGACTATTCATGGCTGTTTTTTTTTGTCGTACAGAGTCCCAAGTATCAGAACAGCTATAGACTCGATTCGGAAAAGCCGTTGAAGATCGATCCGATCGACAAAATCGTCAAATCGGTTATGCTGAATCGCCTCGAGGATACGACCTATGACGTCGTTAAATCCCCGATTCTCTGCACCCAAGTTGCCTCGGAAATTCGCAAGAAAATATTGAAACTCGACTTTCAAAGGTATTAGTAAAAGTAATTGCCGTTAGAAAAAAAAATCAGTCGCTTATTTTGTATTCACGATTTTTATAATTATTCGTTCGCTATTTTTCATCTCCAATATTTTTTTTACGAATATACTAAATATATAAATATTTATTTCGTATCATATAACCTGTAAATGAGAATTTGTGGTATTTATAATGTAAAAAATTGCCCAATTATTTCTTACTGTATTTTTTTCACGTAATTATCTCAACGAATTAATACAAAGATTGAATAATGATGGTTATGATCAATCAGTTAATAATTATTTGTTAATAATTAATCGCGAACGATTAATTAACTTGAATCAATGAAACAATTATTGGTTAATTATTTGATTAATAAATTTATCCATGAATAAAAAATATTAATTTCTTTAAATTTGCTAATTATTTTACTTTCGTCAAATTAGCTAACAATTCATTTTTGTTTTTAATCGATGCTAGCGTAGAAAAATCGAACTAATTATTTGAACCGATTATTAGAAACTTTTTACTGTTTTTACGAATCAAATTTTGCTAAAGTTTGGGTCGCTTCAAAATAAAAATGAAAAAATATTTGAATGTTTAATTATTGACAGATACAAAATAGTGGTATCGGTGACGATCATCGAGAGGGCTAGTCAGTCGTTAGAGACGACAATGGGTTTCCTATGGGACGTCGACAGGGACAACTATTCCACGTACACTTTCGAGACCCAAACGTTTTTCGCGTACTGCATTGTAATCGGAACTTATTACGAGTAAACAGCTTTCGCTTTGATGAGTTTTTCCGAATTATATTGACTCGTTGTCCTGAAGGAAACGCGTCGAGCGTGACGCTGCATCTATTCATTTGGTTACGACGAAGCTTCGAGTGGTTGCGGTACGTGTCGCTCAGACAAGGCTATACGCTAATCTTTTTCTTTTCACCTCACGGCCGTTCGATCAATATCGAAAATAGCGACGATGCAGAAACACGCGGAGATAGCGAAAAATAACAAAAAGAACGAGAAGTCCAACGCTCGTTGGACTTTCTCTCGCGTGGATCTGAAATAGGTTAAGTTTTTTTTTTCAACTAAAAATAACCTCTTCTCGAATGTGTGTGGTAATTCATTTTTTTAAATATATTTTATACACAATAAAATACTGAGATTTCATTTCGATGAAATAACAAATATTTTCACTCGCAGTAAAGTTTTTTGTTGCTGAATATTAGTTTATTAATATTAATAATTCATAAGCTTAATAGAATTATTTATTTATTGGAAGTTATTTTTGATAGTAATGGAAATAATTGATTATTCAATTTTTATATACATTAAGTAATTGATAAGTAATACGAAATTATTTGATAATTGATAATTAATGAAGTCATTATTATAGTTCAGTTATAATTCATAATAACATAATTCATTAATGTTATTAACAAATAATGTTAATAAGACATTTTTTTCTTCCTCATTTTTTATTATTTTTTATTACATTGAAGAAACAGGAGATACTCATTTTTAAGATAATCAAATATTGTCTGCCATTTTATACTTAAATATGTAATTATCCATTGTTTCGAACAAAAATTACTTTTGGGGTAATTAGCTATAATATAGAAGAAAAAATACAATAATCTAATAAAAGAATTGTTTCATCTTTCGTAAAAATAATAAAAAAGAAAGTAAAAATCAATTAAAAAGCTCGTTAAATTATCGTTGTTCAAATGTGTTGAACAAATTATAATCGAGTTTTTCAACTGTTTAATTTTTTATTCGAGCAGCAACGTTTTCGTTAAAATAAAAAAAAATCTTCGGTTTTTTTCTTAACCTAAATAACGAGCACGGAATAGTTCGACTGCCAGAGCGTTGAACTTGTCCGCGCAGACGCGACATTGCTCGAGGGCGTTGGCACACTTTTTCCCACCGATACTTCAAAACCTTTCAATTTCTGTATATTTTCTACGACAGATCGAGCGACGATTGTTCATTCTCGTGTTTTTTTTTTTTCCAACCAGTACCAAGCCCACACTTCTCGTACCACGAAGTACCAGTTTACTGTGCGTTTTTCGTAACGCGTGATGATCCGAAATTCGTCGACGAGAAATCGTCATTGGAAAGATATGTTTCTTCGCTTCTTCGATCGGAGTTGGAAGGAGAAAACAAGTGGATTTACAAATCCCGAATGGAATCGAGTTTCCGCGATGACGCAATCAACGCTCCAAGCGTTGTTATTCAACGGAGAGAAACGGTCAATCCGCAACGACGTATGCGCGTCTATGATGCAAGCACTCGCCGTTACACGTTTGTAAACGTGCATTCGTTTGCACAATGTATACCGTTCTGTGTCGAATCTACTCGCGAGGTTAGTTCAAAAAATAAAGTGACTTTTCAAATTTCCCGGTTACGTTCGATTTTCCATTTTTGTTTGTCACGTTGGTACACCTGTCCCCAACGTATGTTGACGTTTTCGGCCATTATGGATGTTTACTTCGTTTTCGATTGATATTGAGGTTAGACGTGTTTGTGCTCGCCGATTGTTTTGATACGTCTTTGTACTATTAACCCGGCGTGTGCACACTATATTTTCAAATGCACGGTGTTTACTCTGGTCCTTTTAGGGAACCGTCGGGTTTACAGAGTTTTCTAGGCTTCCAAAAAATCTGACAAAATTCTAGGTTATTTATTGAAGTGTCCACTAACATGGCCCAGCAGCTATCAAACTCGAAAGTTTCAAACCGTTGTTAATCATAATTGAACAAAATTAAGAGCATAAGAGAGAAATGTCAGTTTGAAATTTTGACTGTCCCTTTAAAGACTCAGTGTACACTTGCCGGGTTCAAGTAACAAGAACAATTGTATATAATAAATAAATAATTTATGAATAAATATTTTTTGAGCGAAATAAAAACGTCACGTTATTTATTGAACAAACTTCGTATATTGTCCTTGCAAACGTAGAATCTACAATGTATATGTACATATATATATATATATATATCGGTAAATGTCCGTCCAACGATCACTGCGTAGAGATAGTCCTGTATTTCTCGGGCGTGTTAATCGGGAGGTAAAGTTACGTCGCGAGAAAGAACTCGAAGCTTTAGGTCTAGCTGCGGATTTTTACCAGTCTGCGGATCGCCTTACGGATTGTTAGTTCTCTGTCGCTGCGCTCCGAGCCGGCCGTAGTTATTGTTTGCGTTCTTTCGTGCACGAGGTATAACAGACATCATCGCGACGATGATGTCACTCCAATTATTGTCAACGTAACACACCGTGCTTCTTCGCGTTTACAGGGTGGCCCGAAGAGTGATGTCAGACCCAAATAAAACATTGTTTCTGTTTATCAATACATCGAGCTCTCGGTTGTTTGGGTTTATTTGAGTTCGGTCGAAACATATTTCGTAGGTGTTCGGCAACCCGGTTCGTGTTTGGGGAAAATGAGCGTTGCGCGTGCGCAATCGAACGATCTTGTTTTTACTCGTGTCATTGTTACGGAGTGCCCTGAATTTAGGCTATTATCACGACTGAAAGTTCGTATTTATTGAAAACAAGGAAAAAAATAATGTTAGGTGTAGTAAAAAGGAATCAAATATTTTCTCGAAGCAACCAATCACAAATCTGTCGCAAAAGTTTCTTTAGTACGAATTCTCATCTTTCTAACGCCATCTAGTGTAACTCGATCGGACTTATACAACGCGAGATACTGATAACTAAAGCCATCTATTGGAAAAATCATGGATTTCTTTTTAGTACACCTAATATTTCGACGTGTAGGTAACGTTATTGAAGAAACCATTTATTAAAATAATAATATTATTCAATAATATAAAATCGGGTCACCCTGTACATGTATAAGTACACATATATGTATATATGTGCGTGTAGACATCATACATAGGAACGCATATATACAGATTTGTATAAAGATATAATTCGACGTGCTTCGTTAATTTTGTCATTTCAATTCGCTCCGGTGTATACTCCAACAGTGCAAAATGCCCATAACTCATATTCTCTTACTCGGTGGCGGGGTCCGGGGGGATGGGAGGTTGGGCAGTTGAGGGAACAAATAGTCGCGGGAAAAGAATGGGAAACACCGGGTTCTAGTACTCTCAGGTGTCGCTAAGTCTCTCGCTCGTCCCGCTCGTCGCGCGTAATTTAATGCTTATTCGTTTTCTGGGAGTGACGGTGAACGCGTCAGGATCAACGAACGTCGGTGCTTTTTTTTGTTCTCCTCCGCGTCCCGAAATACATGTAAGTTTTTGAAAGTTCTCAACTTTTTCAAATTTGCACAATTTTCTTGTCCATCCGAAAACGAGAAAGAGGTTAAACGAGATTTTTGTCATGTTTGTATTGGAAAAGATTTATCAGTGAATGTTCGAATTTTTAAGCGGGATCTGGAAGTAAAAAGATCCTGAATGAGTATCAAATTTTTTTTACATTTTTTATTGTTCTTTTTATATTAACTAAACGATTATTTGAATTTGTATAGATTTGTTATTGCTCGAAAAGTGATTCGAATTTATACGTATGTTTATATCCTGAATATATAATGTTTTAATATTTGTTTTATTGCCTAAACAATTATTTTAATTCTTTCGCTACCGGATGTGTTTTTCGAAAAGATCTCGAAGATTGGCTCCCTCGCCGCAATTTTGTACAAAAGGAAAATGACAAAATTCTATATTTAAATATATGAAACTCTCCGAAAATATTTTCGTATTCATTTTTTAATAATTATGAAAATTTATTTTTGAATTGCTTTCTTTTGTTTTCATTTTTAATATTTGAAAAAATATTTTGTTTAAAACGTTATATTCAATTTTTATACTTTGGGGGAAAAATGAGTGGCATAAAAAAATAGGGAGGATCGTGCACGGGACGATCGATTGGCTTATAGAATTGCGTGCCGCGAACGCGAAGCTTCGATCTCGCGGTAACGGTGTACCTTCGCGACAGCTCCGATCAAAGTGAGATCCAACTGACGTGCCCACTGAATTATTCTTCGACCGGTATATCGGTTGCTCATTCTTCAGGGTCGAACGAAGCGGACGTACCTAAGAATTTCACATATATAAATATATACGAACTTCGATAAAGAAAAATACGTATGTTTGTTTTTTTTTAAAGAAATATTCATTAATTCATCAATATTCATTTCCCACGACTTCGAAGTAATGATAATAAATTCCCTTTCGCGATAGATTCGTTTTATCGATATTTTATTCAAACCTCAATTCTCGGTTTTCCGTATTTTTAAAATTATTTAATGAGTCATGGCACACGAAAAATATATTTTTTTTATTACCAAAAAAAAGTTAATGGAAAATTAATGTAAACGATAATTAAAAATTATAATGAAAGTTCAATGAAAATGAAGATGAAAAATAATAAAATATAAAATCAAAAGTTAATTAACAATTAAAATAACTTCATTATAAATTAAATGTTGACGTTAATTAAAAATTCATGTTTTTCCATTAATTCTCAACATAATTCGAATCTTATTAATAAGACTTAAGATTCTAGAAAAATATTTACAAAATTCGTGTCAACTTTGTAAATATTTTTCATTTTGAAAGCCCATTATAAGGAAACATTCTGAAGGGCCCATACTTTAAGAAAACGGAAAAAGATGAATATAAAAAATTTCCAGATTGGGATACCCCCTTAAACCGAAATATCTGTCTTCGCCGAGTCGAAACTCGAGAAAGATGCGGTTCGTTGCCCTTGTCGCGTTGTTATTCGCGCATAAAGCGTGGGCTCGACAAGTCGACTACTGTTACGCGATGGACGACGATCCCTACTTGTATATGGCGAGCAAAACTTCGTACCATTTCGTTCACGGGGGCAAAACGCGTTTCCAAACAGTGCCAGGTGGGTACGACGTATTACGCATGCGCAATTAACGTTGAACCAATGTTTCTTTTCGTTTCCCTCGTAAATCGAAAGAACGAAAAGTTTTGCGAAAAAAAGCTGAGTTGGACGTTCGTTTTTGAGGTTAGATTGTCAACCGGTTCAAATATGGATGATGAGCCGACACGGCGCGAGGTATCCAAGAATGGAGACCGTCGCGAAGCTTCAAACGCTGCCAAAGCTGAGAGAACAAATTGTCTACAATCATGAACATCGAGGAAGTGGGTTGATTGTTTTTTTGTTCCTTCTCTCCGTCCCTCGTACGCCCTTTCTCTCGTTGCAAAAACCATTACTCTCATTGACCACCACTGAACATCGTACCGCGTGGGCGTGACCGAAAATAGGTTAACCTGCACAAATAATCGTCCTAATTGACTTACGAAGACAAAGTATGTTTCAACAAGTGCAATTCTCCTTTCTCCGTTCGCGTTACGAAAATAAAACCTTCCTTCAATGTTCCAAGCAAACATATAATTCTCATAGAAATTATGACGAGTCGAAAAAAAAGGTTTTTTTGAAAAAAAAACAACGTTGAAAAATATGAAAAAAAAACTGGACGATCTGAATGTATAAATTAAATTGAACCCTCAACTCCTGATCGTATTTGAGGCACCTTAATCCCGGAAACTTGGGTCGTTTTTGTCTTCGCGCTACCACACCCACACTTATTCATGAAAAAATATGCAAAAATTCATGGTTTATTTTTGGAATATACTTTTCAAGGAGAAACAGTTTTTTGGGAATCTTTATTTCAATAGCAATTTCTTAAAGGAAAATGGTAGCTCTTTACAGAAAAAAATATTATATTAATGAAGAAAATAATTATAAAATGAAATTAATGTTTAATTAATTAAAAATAAATGAATTATGAATTGTTATTAATCATTTAATTAGAATTAAAGAATTACGTGTTCGAGATATTCCGGAATGGAATTTTCGGCCAGGCATAAACGACCCATGTTCACGAATTGAGGGTTAAAAATTGAAGAAGTTTTTCGTTGGACACGTTGGAACAGGCGTGCATAACCTCACTCAAACTGTAACCCAACATGCCATTTTCGCATTTGCCTTCCATCATTATTGAAAGAGAAACGACGAAATATCGGATACAGATGGCCACTTGTGCGATCAAGATTTGGACAATTTGAAGCTTTGGAATCCAAATCCGAATTTATCCGCGGAAATGGCGCGGAAATTAACCCCCGAAGGAGCCGAAGATTCCAAGCTACTTGCAAGACGATTGCAGACCAATTTTCCCGAGCTCCTCGAGCCGAACTCAGCAGACATGAATTCCAACAATTACAAGGTGCGAAGGTCGATTTTCTTTTATCATTCTCGAACCGGAAGTATTTTGGCCGTCACTTTTCATAATTTTCTGATCAACAGCACGAATAAAGAAAATTATTAAATACGAACATTCATAATGTATTTTTTAATGTATCTTTCATCGTTTGAATATGCAGTTTCGAGCCACAAATGCAGAGCGTACCCGAGCGAGCATGGAGTCGTTCATGACAGGGCTATTCGACAGTAAAAACGCTGTCAATGCGGAAGACACGCCCACTGGAAACGATAATCTTCTCAAGGTTATTTTCTAGCCGCGACTTTATCGGATTTGTCTGTTGCTCTTTCAAAGCTGTTAACATAACCTCTCGTTGTGTTTCACCGTGATACAAATGTTTTTGTTTCTTTAATACTACAAAGGCGTATAATAATTGTACGAAATGGCAAGAGGACGCGGCTTCGTCGATCGCGGAACGCGACAAGTTTTTAGCTGGACCGGAGGTCGCCGAAGTCGTGCAGAATATTAGTCGACGATTGGGTTTTCAGTACACTCTCACTGTAGGTACGTTGGTATTTTCGATTTATTTTGAATAATACACTCTATTCAATACCATTTAGTACACTGTATAATACACGAGGTTTGTTCAAACAATAACTTGATGTTTTGATTTTTCGAAGCACTTTTGATACGCAGGTTGCACACCAAACACGTCTAACCTTTATACCTATTAAAAACGAACTAAGTATTCAAAATGGCTGACAATGTCAACATACGTTGGACATACGTGTGCCAACGTAACTAAAGAAACATCGAAAATCGAATGCACATAGCCCGCGAATTTTGAAATGTTACCTTATTTTTTGAACAACGCTAATCATACTTTCTCGAAATATGGCTATACATATTTTTTATTGTTTTTCTCTATTCATATGTACTTCAATTCGTCTCGCAGAATCCATTCAGTTAATGTACGACATGTGTCGTTTCGAAAAAGCCTGGGTTGTGAGCAAAGTGTCTCCCTGGTGTGCCGCGTTCACCATGCAAGAACTTCGAGTCATGGAATACGTCGAGGATTTGTATTATTATTACAGCGTTGGAAGCGGACGGAAAATTAACGCCCATTTGGGTTGTGCACCTTTGCAGGACATGTTCAATCGATTCAAGTAAGAACACGTTATTGTGGTTATGGATGATGATTCAATTCGAGATCCTTTTTGATATTCTAAAAAATCCGAAAAGCCCAAGTATTTTCAAAACCGTTTGATTTTTTACAAAACAAAACAAATAATTATAATTTCATAGACAACTCGAGCTAGGAAATTTGACGAGACAGCCGAAGGGTATTTTTTACTTCACTCATACGATGTCGCTGGTGAGCTTTTTCACTGCGATGGGCATCGCTGATGACCAGGTGCCGCTTACCGCTGCGAATTACCGACAAATGGCAAAACGGCAATTCAGAACGTCTCTTATAGCGCCGTTCAACGCGAACCTCGTTGCAGTCTTCTACAGGTTAGAGATTTATCAGATTTTACCAACATTCGATATTTTTCTTCTTCTTTTTTTCTCGATTGTTAGAAGCTCGACATTAATTTGTCGTGTCAAATGTATTCGTCTCGCTGTGGGGTGGACAGTAAATTGATGCACGGTAGTTTGGACTTCTTTCCTAATTATAGGTTGACGCGACGTAGCGTGGCACACCCTGCAAATCGATTTTACACGCGAGCCGATAATATCGTGTTTGTTACTATAATATCCTAACCTCAACGGCCATTTGGCTCGCTTCGTTTTCTAATCAGCTGATGGATATTTTTTTCTGCACTATTTGCAAACTTCGATAGAGCGAAAAATTATTTGCACAATAACGTTATACGATTCCTGAAGGTTATCTCGAGCCTCTAAGTGCCGAGTAGTCGACAAGGGGATTACTTTGGCGATCGGAACATTAAGGGAATAACGAACACGCTGGAAACTTTCGACGCGGTAACTCGTTACGTCGGTAGTGACAAGTTTAGAGTTTTGCGCTGCGAGTCACTATCAACGGAAGACGCCCCGCTCGCGAATTCGGCCACGAAGCCTCGACTATTTGGGCGAAGAATCGTGGCAGGACAATTGCCGAACGCTAAGCGTGGGCGCGTGTGTGTTTATGTACGTGTGGATTCGTACGAGCGCAGCGTGGAGAAAAGACGCGCGTAGTTTCATCGCAACGTAAACACATACGTATATGTATGCGTGTCAACCGATACTCATATACATATAAGTAGTATATACTTTCCGGGAAAACTATACGAGATATCAATATGAATTCAACGCGATTATTTAAGTTAGCCAAACACCTTTTCCAAGCGCACCAAAAACATTTTCCAAGCGAATCTCTATAGCATATAAGAAGCTCACCCTACGACCTTTTGAAATTTCGTGATTTTTGAGATTCCGGAAAAGTGGCCGAGTAGTCGAACATTTTTTTTTGGTTTTAAAAGTATTAAAAGGGTCTATTTAATTGAAAATTTTCAGCTGATTACGAATATCAACGAATTTTCGTCGGAAACACGACACGAAGCAAAGAAAAACGTGTTTTAAGGTGTTTTTTACGATTTTTTCATAGAAATTTTGGGTTTTTGGGGAAATTAATCGTAGATTCGTGTTCAGGGGA
>JAPYZI010000326.1:0-58109 GCA_030523105.1 Ophioninae sp. A BG-2022a | reverse complement strand
CCCCTTTGCGTTTTTTTTAGCGATTTTTCAACTGGACTTTCTGGAAAAACTATTAGAGATATCGATACGAATCCAACGCCATTATCTAAGTTAGGCAAAGACCTTTTCCGAACTCCCCCATTGAATCCCCATAGCGTAGGAGGAACCTACTCTACGACCTTTTGAAATTTCGTGATTTTTGAGATTTCGTCAAAACGGGCCTGGGAGGTCGACAAAATTTTTTTTCCGTTTTTTAGGTCTTTAAAGCGTATATTTCATCGGAAATTTTCCGCTGATTACGAATATGCCCGAGTTTTTGCCGAAAGTGGAAAATTAGATTGGGAAAATGCGAAAAACGACAAGATGCATGAAAATTCTTTTTCATTATTCTAATTATTTATAAACCCTTTGAGAATTATAAAAGAATTGATGAAAATCGTTGGAGCTACGAAGAGGGTAGTTTTTTAGAACCAGAAGGGGTGGGGGATGAACGATTACGGGGTTGAGGTTGATGCGAGTAACAATCTCGAGGCACTCAACGCCCATTTGGCTATGTCGGTCGATGGAATGGTTTTTGTACAAGGCGATTTAAAAAAAAAGAAAAGACGTCGGCGGAGGGGGTTCAATCGAAGCACCGAGTGGACGTTCGAGACGCTCGTATAAATCGGTCATAAAACGGTGTATCGGGTCGGTGTATACTCACCCATCCTTTCGACGCGTAGAAATTTTATCCCCTCTCGTTTCGTGATTGACTCAAGAAAAAAAGAAGAAAAAAATTCTCCATCGTTGGATTTAATGGAAGAAAAAAAGAAGAAATCCTCCGAAGCTGCGCAGTCGTAAAAAACAACGAGAGTCAACAATAAAAATAAATAAATCAACGTTACGATGTAAGTAAAAAATAAAATACGACAAAAAAACCAAATAAAATAAATCAATAGGTAAAATAAAATGAAAATTAATTTTATAATACAATTGTTGCAACAAATATATAATTCTTTCCAATTTAATTCGCTCGACTTCGATTCTCAACTGCAAAACTACCGTTCGAAATTTTTTTTTTACTAAAAAAAAATACCCTTGTGCCAACCGTACGAAGAAAATAGTCAGGGAAGAGTTCTTCGGAATCGTGAGGTATGCCAACGTAACGATTTCATTCGCTTCAATAAATATTCCGACGGGGAATAAAATATGTAATGCAAACAAACCGTTTTCCTTGATATAATATAGATCGACAGAGTGAGAGAGAGAGAGAGAGAGAGAGAGAGAGATTCACAAATATTTGTACGAGGGATGAAACCACCCTCCCAGAATTTATTCGATCGGGAAGACCTGCCAGCGGTAACCGAGTACCCAATCAAACTAATAACGACTTCGTATTCGTAAGGTTCGACAAAAAAAAAGCCAATCGATTTTCCATCGTCATTGGATCAGCCAATTACTATCGTCTGGCCAATCGGGCCGTCTTACGGCTTTATCGCGTCATGCCCAATACACGAGTCGAAGCCAGCCCTCCTCGAGGGAATCCCGTTCCCTTTTTTAATTAATTTTCATTTGTACCGATTCAATCTGGGCAGCCAATTCGCTGGAATACAAAATTGGGTTGTTACCGTCATCGATTAATTATACGTTATTGGTCCTTTGATTAGTTAGCAAAATATTTTCAAAAAATAATAAACAATCGAATAAACTAGCCCATAAAATAACAATAATAATAATAATACAAGCATCAGTCTCGTCGATTTACCATCGTCGCTCACTCGTGCATAAAAAATGTTCGCGAAAAAATAATTCCGTAGTAAAAAAAAATCCATTTTTCATGAACCGAGATAATGAATTTATTAATGATTCCTCGACGATCGAAGAATTCCCCATGAGGAACCGTCCGCGCGTTTGAGGGAGACGAGCGGCAATTGAGACCTCGCCAGGGGGGGGGGGGGAGGGTATCTCGCCCGTAGGAATCCCAGGTACTCGTCGAACGTGGAAACCAGTCGAGACGACCGGGCGTGCCGCGCTGCACCCTCCGCAATTTCCCAACAGGGGTGGTTTTCGTTGTCGCACACACGAGGGGGAGAGGGAGGGGGGTGGGGGGGGACATGTTTCGAACGTAAAGTCGAGCGCAAGTGCACTCCCCGTCGTCGCGAGACTCTCAGCGCGCACCTAACAATTGCCAACCCTCTTTCAAGCCCCAACCTACCCCCTCGGAGTTTCGACATCCCCATCGCGGTGACTCGACGCATCCGTACGTTGGAGATCGCTGGTGTTCGCGCGGCCGCGTTACATCCACCCTCCGTAACACTCCAATTCCGTTTAGCTATACGTTCAACCCCCCCCCGGCCAATGAGCCTCCCTCGATCAATATTTTACGTTCGACACCTCATTTTTGTAGCCACCGAGTGACCTCGATTCGCACCGAGGCAAATAAGAATCAGCTGTTTCGTCGTAGATCTTGAACGAACGAGATATAGCACGAGAATAGAAGGATGGCGAATGGAATTTTTCGGGAATTGATGGATTGGAAGGTCTTTTGTTTTTGAGAAGCTGATATACGATTGATAAAATTTTGAAGGACGGACGAAATTACGGAAGTGTCGGAGTTTGCGAGTCAATCGAAGAGGATTTTGAAAAACAAACCCAAACAAACTACATTTTTAATAAACATATCCAAGCTAATAATTATTTGAACAATCAAACCCAAACAAAATATATATTACGAGCAACGCTCGCTCGAATTGAACAAATTTCATTTTGGATTTAAAAAAATACAAGGGAAAACGTCCTTTTGGCAAATGTCCAAACTGCAAATTCCCGTAACATTCGCCGTTCAATTGTTCGTACGATTTCGTTCGTATTACTCTCCCATTCGCGCGTACAACAATGGAATAAATTATCCGCATTTTTTTAATCCCTCCACCCCCTTACCCCCCGGGATTGCGAATGATTTTGAGTCGTTTCTGTAAAATATGAGAAATTTAGTCCCATCAGGATTTTTCAGTGACAAAAAAATGCATATTTTTGCTCTCTCCACAGCCATGAGAGAGGGTGTTCATTATATTTAATAGGCTCGTGAAAGAAGCCCCATTCGAGCGCGCATTAAACCCCTTTCGCATCGACTTTATACAACTGGCACTTTTCCATCGTCGAGTGAAAAGTGACGGAATTCAGAAATATGAAAAATGTACAAATAAAAAAAAAGGAATTGTTCGTTCGTTTCGTTGCTTAAAATTTTTTTGTTTGGGTTTGTTTGAGCTGGGATCGTTACGACTCCTCTATGACCAAAACTTTCTCGAGAGAATTTGTCCCGGTGTCAAATAGCGAAAAAGTGAAAAAGTATATCCATCTAGACGGATAATTCGCGACGGTGGAAGAGTTTGCCCGCGAGGAAATCTTTTGTCCGCAGCATACAGGTGGAAGGGTATGGGTAGTCCGGAGACATTGGAACGTTCGGTCGGTCAGATTCTCCCAGGATCCGGATGGAACAGGAGCGATAGCGTAGAAAAGCCCTTCTCGGTCATCAAAGTACCTTTATCCTTGCGGACACACGGGAGAGCCGACAGTAGACGGAGATTGATCGTGGTCCGTAACCACTCGTGACGTACCTCGTCCGAGACGTCTTTACCCTTTGTTATCACCGCTCCCGGTGTGATCCCGTAAAACCGTACGTGTTTGGGTTCGAAAGTTTGACCGAGTCCGCTGAAAACCAAGAAGATTGCCGATGGTGGGGTAAAATGGACCCCCAACAAATTTATCATTCAAGTTACAATTTTCGATGCGAACAAACACCCAAATTTTCCAACGTTTCATCCTTCGTGGTATTATGATCTCTGGGGGTCCGCGTTACCCCGTCGCGTCTCGTATACGATCACGGTACGTTCAAACACCTCTGCCAACCCGAAGTTCCATACACGCTACCGCTTACCGTCTCTCAGGGATCCAGGACGTTCTTGCCTTGTCGTCGACCTCACGCGTCTTTCCATCCTTCCCCCCGGGCCCTTCACCGCCTCTCCCGACTTCGACCCTCCCGAAACGAGTAATGGCGCTTCCGACACGGTGCAGTTTCCACCAGTTTTCCACGACAGCTCATTCGTATACCTTCCCGGGGGTATCCCGCGCTGAATCTCCGCGCTACACTTTTATCATCATCCCGACTACCGTGGAATATTGTTTACTCGACAAAAGACCTGGAAAAGCGAAGTTAATCGGTAAAAATGAGGTTAGGAAAAGAAACGAGTAGACTCGAAAGTAAATAAATTGATATAAATTAGAAAAATTTATTTAAAATTTTTCTTCTTTCGTTTTTTAAATATTTCAAGTGTTTTGTACACGTGGTCCAAAGGACGTTTAGTTTTGTCAAGTATTTTGGAATTTACGGCACTTTTAGTAATACCGTTCGTTATCTGCAGGACGGGTAGGTCGAACTCCAAATGGGCGAAATAATTGCGCCATCTTTGAACAGCCGCCATTTTGTTATCGCGGCGTTTTTCGCCAAACAAAAATGACCAAGGTCTTCCAAATTTAGTCTAGATTCATAATTTTCAAACCTTTTTTAGCTCGGACCAACAGGCGAGGCTGCAGAGCGACTAACGTGGATCGAGGCATTCCTGCGCATTTTTTCACTCAACGGGACCTAGCACCGCCATTTTTTAAATTCTTTTATTTAAAAAATTGGCTTCGTCTCAGCACTGATTGACGAATACCAGACACCCAAGATCGTTTTCCGGAGAATTTGTTTTCTGGGGAGAGAATATTGCCAAAGTTGGTCGATTTTTGTTTAATAATATAGCAAATACCGGGGGTCCGTATTACCCCACATTTGCGAATTTACGCTGTTTTCTGCGTTCACAGGCTATTGGGCATCGAAGTTTACCCCGTGAACGAGCTCACTTGTATTCTTGGCTCAATCTTGCACTCGTGCTTCAACGCAAACATCGTAAATAGACGATGATCTTCGAGTTAACACAGCGTTTGAAACTTCATACCGAACGACTCGTCTTTGAACTCTCCCGATTGGTTGTTTAAAGTGTTGTTATCCGGGGGGGTCGTGAAACTCCAAGAGAGAACAAACAACGAAGGACTGTACCGACCCGCAGAGTTCATTTAATGAGTTTATCGAAAGCCCGCCCGTGAATTTCTACCGAATAGTTTCGCAAATTGACGTTACTCGTGATAAACATTAACCTTTTTTGTCTTTCTTGTTCTTTTAATATTCAATGCGATAAAAATATTTTATTATTAATTATGGAATTGTTTAAAAAAAATGAATAATATTTAATTATCGATTGAGCAATGATTAATAAATGGAAAAAATGAAATAATTAATTAATAGATCGTCAATATTTAAAAAAATCAAGTTATTAAGTAAACGATCAATCGAAAAATTAAACAACATTATACGTTGATTAAAAAATTCTAAAAAAGAAAATTAAATGATTGAAAAAAACTAATAACCAACAGGAGTTTCATTGAAATAATTACACCTAATTAAATAAATGATCAAATATTACTCCATATTACGCCATAGCTAAAACATCATAAAAATTCCACTTATGTTCGTCGAGTAAAAGAGGAGACCTTGAGACGTCCTTTTTTCATTCAACATTGGCGAACCCTCAGCTTTCGTTAATTAGGGGTATTTTGACGAAGACATTCGGGAAAGTTGAACGTAACCTCCTACGAGTCGCCTCGGCTTCCGTCAATTAGTAATGCATTACAAAGTTTTTTTCCCCCTTTTGTCAGACGCCATGATTGTTTCGTGTACTTGATTTTTTGTTATTTTTTATTTCTTTTCACTCAATTTTTTTAATTAGAAGAAAAAGAACAAAGGGTAAGAAAATAATAGATCTCGTTATCGCTCAAGCTGATACGTAGCTCAAGGGCAACGGCGGGAAGAGGCGGACAGGGAAATGAGGAGAGGGGGAAAAAGAGGAAAAAGAGGGGAGGGGCCCAAGATAGGAACCGTAGCTTGCGAAAAGGGCTCGCGGAACATTTCTCCCCCGTTCTTGGTTGGACCAAGCTTGAGCCGAGGGAATTGCCATCGGGGTTACACGGACTTCTCGCGCTAATCAGTCCAGGTCCGTTCGTTGCCAGCTTTATCTACTATCTCTGTCCGGTTCGAGTTTCTTTCTGTTTTTAACCATCTCTCTCTCTCTCTTTCTCTTTGGTTCTCACTTTTCTTTCTCTCTCTTTGGGTCTTTCTCTTTCTCTCTCTCTCTCATTTTCTCTCCAGCTCTCGTTATACTCCACCTTCGGCTCGTACGACTAATTTACCTCACTCTATATCCTGGGGCTATACTCGACCTCGTCGAACAAATAAGATCAAGACCGATTCTCATTCTCGGTAACCCAAGAATGCCCTTAACCACGTGTACATCAATCTCTTTCTCTCGATCCTCTATCTCTCTCCAAGAACACTGAAAATCCTGTAATTATTCGTTCGCGTCCCGCCAACGATTGAATCGAATCTTATTTTATTAAAAAAAAAAAGCTTTTTTACCTCGTCGACAGAAAAATTCGGATCGCTCCAAAATAAACTCGAACAATAATGATTATTAGCTCAATAACGATACCAAACTAAAAGTAGAATTAGCCCAACAGGGATCCCGAATAAAAAATAAAATTGCCCCAACATAATACCAAAAAAAAAAAATCGTATAAAAATCGTAATCGGCCCAAAACGAGACGAAAGGAAAATTGGGCTCAGCCCAATATAATCCCCATGAAAAATCGTGTGATAAATACTTGAAAAGGAAACGGGGCATATTGATAAACACTTGGACGATACGCGGTTGTCGAAAGAGAAAAAAAAATGATTTTCCGTGTCCCCTTGTCTGGCAGTCACAGTAGAAACGTCCCATCCTCGTGAAGCTGAGTGATTGAACAATTCAGTGACGAAGCGAACCCGTTACGAAGTTTCGAAACGGTTCACACACGTACACTCGCTTATACATATCCGAACATCAAAACTATCGAATCGTGTGCCAACGCAACTTCCGGCTGGTGGTGCGGTTCTGCGGGATCCCCGTCAGAAATTTGTCCCACTGTTGTTCGCGTCGGTTCTCTCCGTTAGACAGTCGGAAGTGGCGAGCCCGCATACCGACGAGACAACCCGAAACCGAGGATTCCGTCTCGACGATCTCACACAGAGAAAACTCACGACGTATCGGCCAGATTCGCTTCTCGTATTGCCAAACTTTCGTCTTATTATTCAAGACGACCTGGAGACCAAACGATCAAAAATCAGGTCCGTACTTACGGCTCGTTACCGATGAAACGTCGTTTCCGATTGGATTAAGATCAACCGGAGATCTGTAATCGAGATTCTTGTTTTTTTGTTACTATCATTCAATGTTTTTTTTTCATTTTTCAAAATGTTATTTTATTATTTATTTTTATTCAATTTTTTTGGATATTTATTTTTACTCTCAACTTCCAATTAATTTTCATTATTTTTATTTTTAATTCGCAATTTGTTCTATTTTTCCATCCATTTTTATTTTTCATATGCAATTTATTCTATTCTGCGATGTATCAAATTTATACTATTATTACGTTTCGTTTTTGGGACACCCCGTATATCGTGTAGTAGGATTCTCTTGGGAAATTTCATCTGTCACGCACGACGTTCCGTGCGACAAGTGAAACCGAGTACTACAATTACGGACTTGTTACCTAAATTAATAACCAATGTTGAGACAACGACGAATTCGCGGTATCCACCGACAAACTGAAATTGAACTTTGATAACAAAACACGAGATAAAACTTCTTTAGGGTCCCTAGTAACTCCCGGAAATTTTGGAAAGCTCTATTGTTTATTTAACAAAATTTTGCTTTGAAATTACCAATTATGCAATTTGAATTGTTCGTTTAATTATTTTAGAAATGCCGTTTAAACATGGCTATTTATCGTTGCAAGGGAAGAGAGAAAAAGAGAAATGATTATTTCCTTGATGTTTTTTTCTCTCTCTTTCTCGACCGTGTCTGTATAGCCGCAATCTCGTGGGAACAGGTTGACTCTCTACGGTTTATATACGGGAGAGGATTTCATACTGCTCCGTCAGACTTTCCATCCCCGACGAACTTTTGGCGAAAGGTCTGGCCCAGGAAAATCCCGAGGATTCCAGAATATTTTTCACGGTGCGAACGACGACGCGGTGAGTTCCCCGATGGGATTCAATACCGGATGAAATTCCACGAGTCGAACCGTGCGCACCGTAATACACCGGGTGACCAAAAAATCAACCTGTTTTTTCATTCCAAGTCATCCCAGAGGTCGTCCCAATCAAACTAAGTCCTATCAACTAGGGATCAAAAATCAATAATAACTTGCCACCTGACACAAAAATAATTGGAACAAATTTTTGAACAATAAATTAAATATTCTGAGAGAATTATAAACATTTTTTACTATTTATTAAATTTAAATAATAAGATATCGGTTTTTTTAATAATTATAAAAGCTCATGTCGGAAATTTGCATAAACTTAGAAATAAAATATCTTCCATTTACGATTATTTATTCGGGAAATTATTCAAATTTCAGTGTTTTTCTTTCGGTTATTTATTTTCATCGTAAATTTATCATTACTCAATAATCACGGAATTCGGAACCCTAGTTGATGAGAGTTTATTTTATGCCAATGACCTCTGGAATGATCTCTATAAATAAATGGGTCCAAATTTTCGGTCACCCCGTATATACCAGCTGGGGCAGTCAGGAGCTTGGAGAACGAGTAGATTCTTGCGCGAAGACTTCGAGTCTCGAAGTATCGGGTGAGAATTCGAGACATCGACGAGGAAGGACGAAAAAAGAAAAAGTAACGGTGAAAATCCAGGGAAAACGAGGCACGAGACAAGAGCGAGAGGACATTCCGGTGCTATGGTGAACCGAATAGGCGTACCATAGGGGAATCTGGACGAAATTGAATGGACCCCGTGTCTAACCGCACGTGAACACTATTTCACAGCGTGAAATAGATTTTTCGCGATTTTCTTGCCTCGATGTAAGATGAAAACTCTTATATTCTGAGTCACGTATAGGAACAACCATGGGAATCCCGCGACACCTCTAAAAATCTGATTTTTCATCTTGAATCTCCTCAAGCCATTAAAAAAAAACAAAAATTCTTACAATTAAAACCAAATTAATAAATATAAATAAAATTGTTGAAACTTTAAAATAGAAATTTCGAAATTTCTCCATGGTGAAACATATTTATGGGGAAAAGAGAGCATCGAGCCCTGCATCGAGGAATTCCGCAGGGACTGATACTCGATTTTTCTTCGAAAACGCAATGGCCGCTGAGAAAAGTGATTTTGAAAGTGGAGCGAAAAAAAAGAACGAAATTGTAGTGGGACATCGGAAACGGTTTTCTCGTAAGCGAGATGATGATGACGGTGGTGCCGTAGAAGGTACCTCGATTTTAGCGAAGACTAATGCGCCGCACGCCATTCTGCTCTTTGCCTCGCCCCTCTCGCCCCACGCTCCGCGCTATTTTCCACAGAGAATATCGCGAGGCTGCGTCCGGACCTATGCGAACGCCTGCCAATGAATTACGAGCGCACGGGCCGGAGCGCCCCGAGGTACATCATACGCAATCGTGCTGCCAGCATAACTTTACAAAGACGTACATCTATGCGATATGTATACATAAGCTGTGCAACATGGAGTTCATGTACAGGGAAAAGTATATTTCGAGCCAGCTGTTTCTACGTTATATCGACTATCAGGACCCGAGGCTGTTTCGACCTCCCAAATTGTATTTCAGGACAGAATAGTCCCCGAAACGGATTGCTTCCGAAATCACGTTTCCTGATGCAAAATCGATTGCGTTCTTTTGGGTTTGTTTGGGTCTAAAGCATCACCCAAACAAACCGTCAACGAAAAATCGACATTACGAAAATTCTTTATTTCCCTCCATTTCCATCGGATGGTTAAACAGTTTTCGTATTTTTTCCCGAATCAAGAAATTTGCCTAAAAGCTAGGGGTTCGTCTTCGAGTTTGGGATAGGCTGGTAAAATTTCGTTGAATTCTGAAGAGCGGTTTAGGAGCTACGCGGCTAGAAACGCTCCCGTTCTGCAATACCGACTTCCTTTTCCTCGACACAGCACGGAACGTTTTGATCACAGACATCGCTGATGACACACATAACTGACCTAACTCTGGATATATCTATGGGAGCTCATGAGTCGAAGCTACAACTCATTGGGTACATACAAGAGTGGTACGTACATAGTACGTATATATAGATATAGAGTAAGAACCGTTTCGTCTTTCCATCGGGGACATTTGGTTCATTAGCCTGCAAGGCTTTCCCTTCTCGCTGTGGGCTGAGGGGGATCGTTCGCTAGTCGTTTCACGACCATCCCCTTTCTCGATTATTATTCGTCCCTCGCGCCGATAGAACCGTAAATACATGGGTTCGATGACGGGCTCTGTTTTCCTCTCTCCCCTCCTTCCCAATCCCACTCGCGCTTTCCCTTCGATCGTGAAACGTTGATGGCGAGCCTGAAGATTAATCCTGCTCAGTGATATCGTCCCTAATTAATGTGCACGAGTGTGCAACGAGGATCCTCATTTTTGGTGACGTTTAATGATTAGCAGAACCATTGACGGTTCACCACCCAATCTCTACTGAATTTCATACTTTTTCGAATTATTTACTCGCCTGATGACAGTTTCTTTATTTCTTTCTTTAAGAATAAATTTATATTAATATTTGATTTATATTAATATACATTTTTTTAATAAAGAAAATGTCTTTATTTCTTTATTTTATTGATTGAATATTATATTTTTTCGTTGTCAAAGCGGGGGAACAGTAATTTTCGATCGTTGTTACGGTTGTTTAATTCTTGTTCCTCGTATAAAATAATTTTGGTTTTTTGAGTTTGACGGAATAATAGGGTTTGAGGGATCGCGTTTCGGATTGGAGGTTATAAAGAGGTTCAGCCACGCTTAGGAGCAACAAGTCCTCGAGAGTCTCGTCGAGCCCTTTGACATTTAATTCCACGGGTCGGAAACTCGGAAAGCTCCATACTTTCAGGGCTCGAAGTTGGGGGTCATCAACCTCGAAGACGAAAATGAAGAAGACGAGGGGCATTGGAGGTTAGAACGAGCCTACGTGCTCCGGTTATTCGGTAGTTCCACCATCGCTAAGCCTTAATACCATTTTAACGAGAGACTCGTCTATCCCGTTACGAAAATACGAAACATCCGGTTGATGCGTCCTCTGCACGAAGGATAAAGATCAGAAAGAGAGATTTTGGCCAACCGGAAACAAGAAGGATTTTCCAAGCTCGTACGCGGTGAATCTCCTTTCCGGGACGTCTGAAAATCGAAACGTCAACCACCACCGCCCGTACTCGTCGTCTTTATCCTGCCTCGTTTCGAGCCAACCATGAATATTCGCGAAAATCCATTTTTTCCCCTCGTTCAACAAAGATTTTACGATTAAAGTGCTGTTGTTTTATTTTATTTATGAATAATTTAATCAATCGCGCAATATAAAAATTATAACAATATTTATAATAATAAAAATAATAATAAAATTTATAAAAACAATATTTTTACTTATTAATAATAATTATTATTACGTTATAATAATTGAATTATTGTCTCCATTGATTATAAAAATGTATATTTGGATTATAATTATGTATAGACATTTTTTAAATGAAAATAATTATTATTGTAATTGATATTATTATTATCACGAAGGGAACTATGATACACGGTGCATATTCGGTTTCTCTGAAATTCCGATGGCACAGTAAAATTAGGCGAGCTATTTGGAGAATCCTGTATGAGCCCTGGGTGCAGAGAGACGGGAGAGAGATCTGCTCTCGGATGGATTACACCGTAATTGCATAGACTTATACGTATATAATGAAAGAAACGCGAGATCTCAAGCTAACGCATTGTTGTACACGGTAGAACGTTGCCACGAGGAGAGAAGGGTCCAGAATGGTGGTGAAGGAAGGGGGAATAAAACGAAAATCCGGATACGTAATACCTCGCGTGCCGGACGGTTTGTCCGACATTCGGGGATAGAAAATAATAATAATAAAAATAATCGTGATGATAATAATAATGATAATTTTTAAATCGAGACGAAACGAGCGAAGCGTAAAGGTTTAAAGCAAAAAAAAAAATAACGTAAAAAGTTTGTAAAAAATAGAATTCACAAAATGGTGGAAAATTAAAGATTTTTTAAAAAGTTTTTTTAATTGCAATTTTCGGTTTCAGGATTGCTCAGGCTTCAACAAATTTATCAGGGGCTTCGTCCCGGAAACGAGTCGTTCCAAGTGGAAACGGTCAAGAGGATTCAAAACATGTCAGACGCCATCGATTTCCTTCGAAGCCTCGAGGAACTCAGCCGGTGAGTAAAATTAACGATACGTCGAATCGGTTTTTTAAAATTTCGGTATTTTATGGATTTTACGGTGGAATTGCCGAAGTAGAAATTGGACAAAGACATTGAAGAATCGTAACGTCAATCGTATTTCGCGTCCGTGTGTGTGCGTGGGCTTCGAGTGCTGTGGAATCGTATAAATTCTCACGGGAAAAGTGCCGACTGAAAATGACGTCGAAACTTTCGAGTGAAGTTCGAGACGCCGATGGGATAAGTCACTTCGTAGCAGTTTCAGGATCTAATTGCAGCTTCTTCGTGTACAGGGTTACTCATGGAAAAAAATATATCATCGACATTCGATAAAACTGTAATGAGAACAAAAATATTATCAATTAATTTATTACAATAATATATTTTTTTAATTTCTATTTTTGTTTTATTTAATAAAACTTTTGTTATATTTATATAAAATATTTATTGTTCGTATAGTATTATTATAACGTATTAACGTTTTAACGTACAGAAATATTCTAATTTACACGAATGTCATGATAAAAATTATTTTTTTCACTTTTTATTTTATAAAAAATGCAAATTTATACAATAACGACTAAACAAAAATGAAAAATTATGTTCTCGTCTTCAAACTCACTAGTTTTGGGAGCTTTGGGCAAAAAACGTTTTTTTTTTTTTTGGACAGTGATTTTTTTTTCACCAGTCAGCCTGTACAAGAGGTATACGATACAATGTATATTTTGGTAGGGTATACGACGAGTTTCGTGACTTTGCGACAAATGCCGCAACAGAGTCGGTCCAACTGCAGGGTGTTCTCAATCCCACCCCCCACCCCAAGGTTTATACGGTGAGGGGAAAACGGTTCGAAGCACCCTTTCCCTCGCGAACGAACGATACGGGAAAGCGGTCGCGGCGGTTTCGCTTCGAGGGACTTCTCACTTCACAGACGAATTTCTCTGATCCCAACGAGAATCGCTTCTTACCAGATATACAAGGCGAAACGCTGGAGGGCTCAAAACTTTTCCCGGACAATATTCCTCTCGGAAACTCCCGGACGACTTTGCACCCTTTTATTTATCGATGCTTCTCGACTTTATCCAACCCTCGATATCAAACCTTCGATACGTCTTTCAACACATTTTTTACGTCGTTTTTACTTCGTTTTGAAAAGTCGTAGAGTTTCTTCGATTTTTTGCAAAATGTTTTCTCCTTTGAGAATCATAATTTCGAATTTTCAATAATTTTGTAATTTCGTACGAGATTGTAAAATCGATTTATCGAACCGAATTACTTCGATTGAAAGTAGGCATCCAATTGATTTTTTAATTGAAATTAATACGGACATTTTGTATTCCGATTTTTAAAAAATGTTTATTGTACAATTTTATGATGTAACAAAATTTCTTTTTTTATGTATTTTGTATGTTTCTCGTTGGAGAATTTAATAAATTTCGTCACACGAAAATTCAGCTATGCGAGCTTTTAATTTGGCATTTAAAAAATCAATAAGTAAATAAATATTTGATAAAAAATGGCGACCGAACTCGATCAAACAGTTGTCTATTGATTGGGAATTTCAATCAGAAAAAAAATTAATAAACGAAACCGGCTTCGATTATTTAATTGCAAAAATTGAAAATTCCTTGATTCATCGAGTAATTAAAATGAAATATAGCTGGAAAATGAAGAATGACTTTTCCACTCGACGAGGAGTGCTAATTTTATCGACTCGTCGAATGTACCAGGTGAAAATATCATTCGAAAAAAATTCCCATTTGAAATGTATCCCATAGGGTTGGGAAATACTATGGATATTAATATCTCGTTTGGTCCTCGTTTGTTTGCACGCGTGGGCGTCCAAGTACGAGCTTTTGATGCCAATACGCGAATGTGCGACGAGCTTTGAGACGAGGGCTTGAATTCCCATCGGTTGACTGTCACCATACGATGTATATGACGAACTGGGGTGAGCTCGAACTTTCCGTTAACTCCTACTGTTGAAACAGCCAGGAGGAGTTCAAAACGGTTTGTGTCTCGATGTCCAGCGTCCAGGAGCTTGTCCTCGGAACCAACCAGCGTTCTAATTCTGTCCGATAGTCGTCCATTTCGCACAAAAAAAAAAATAGAAACAAACAAACCCAAACAAATCGTTCGTTTTTTATTTTTGAAAAAATATTTCATCTTTGATAAATCGGTAATCGAAAAAACAATTGACTACCACGCGGTCACGCGCCCTTTTTTTTTTGGCACAACCAAATGTTAAGCTGGAAACCCCTAACGAGAATTCTCAAACTACGCCATTTTGACAATTCGCGATCGGGTTGTAAAACTTGGTACTCACGCTCACCCGACACGACTGCGTAGCGATAAAGTCGCGTGTGGAGTTTCTCAAAATTAGTAAACTAAAGAGTCGCGTTACTAACGCCCTCTCTCTTTCCCCCACTCCAAAAATTTACTGGATGCATTATTGGTGGAGTTGGAGTCGCGAGAGCACAGGTGGAAACTCCGAAGAAACTTCGGAACGTCTACAAAGCTCGAGAAAGTTGATACACCCCCACAGTGGAAACAGAATCCACGAACGGCCAACGTTCGTGTATATAGGGTGACCGGGTAATCCGATCTGTTCTTTGTGAGGGTTCGTTCTAGAGATCATTACGATCAAATTAAGTCTCATCAACGGGTGGTCGCAAATCAGTAGTTACTGAGCTATTGCGGTTTGAAAATTTGTTTTCCATCTTAAATACGATAAAAAAAACCTACGATTGCACGGCAGAATCTCAATCCCCCATTAGTATGTTTTTAAATAAAAATAACTCACAATTATTAAAAACGTTTCTAAGTAAAAAAAAAAGTGTATTCGAAAAGAGACACAGAAGCTAATGAATTTCCGAAAAGCTCCTCCCTCCGATGAAGCTGAAATTTTGTACCGACCTTCCTTTTAGCATTCCAAAGGAAACCTTAAGAGGATTTTTGGCGCCTAGCGATAGTTTTGGAGATATCGAATTTTTTAAATTGTGATAAAATAAAAAATTCGATATCCCGAGAACTATAGCGAATCGCCAAAAATCGTTTTGGGGATCGTCTGCGAGTATCGAAACGAAGCTCCGTGCAAAATTTCAGCTCGACCGGAGGTGGAAGGTTTTCGGAACTCCGTACTGGAAATCCAGCAGTTGATCGTTAGATTCACCCCGTATATATGTACATCGACGAATATAGTATTTTCGGGTAGAGCGAGGGCAAGCCCGTAAACAGTTCGTTAGACCAGCGAAGGCCACAATTAACGTGGCAACTTCGGGTAAAAGTCCAATTGGCTCGAGAAGCTCTAGCTGAAGCTTACCCACCTCCTGGTATGCGGAATGGTATGAGAAACCGGGGATGTGTTGTACTAGCTGGCATTTCAGTTAAACGATACCCGGCGTAAGATACGACCGGGTCTAAGCGAACTAAACGAAACGCCATAAAGCACGAGCGTTCTGAAATTTTATACCCCTTAAACTACCTTTCACACGTGGGCCAAAATTAATTTTAATTACTCGCTTCGTATACACGAGGGCATACATTTTCCGATGATAAATACGTTACGATGTTAGACATATTTCAATATCTCGCCCGTAAATCGTCAAAGTTTTTAAAACACACAAAAAAAAATTATAAAACCGAAAGAAAAACTTTTTTTCTTCCCACCTGTCAGTTTCTTCATAAATACGTAAAAAAAAACAAATAAAAAAAAATGCAAACGGGATTGCGGATTTCCAGCGATGGAAAAGAATAAAAGTAATTTGCGTTCGGTTGGTCCGGTTGGGATTGTTTCATGAATATGTATGGGACAGGTGGAGCAACAAGTACGTCGTTCTGGATTGTCCAACGGAAATGGCCAAGGACATCGTCGTCAGTCACGTGAGGGACGTGGCACTGGGCAAGCGGACTTATCACTATCTCCTTAGTGGATTGGTGAGTCAACGATAGATTATACTTACGTAGGCGCGGTTTTCAATTTTTTTTTTTTTTTCGTGCCATTTTTGTATTTATTTTAAATATTGGTGCTGTTTTTTCTTTTCGCTTTCATTTTCGTGTCATTTTTGATTTTTGTTTATACATTGGTGGCTTTTTTGGCATCTTTAAAAATTTTGGTGTAATTTTTGTTTTTATTTTTTTTTCTGGTGCCATTTTTCGTTTTTCCAGCCGAGGATCGTTACGTTCACGCGTTAACGAATTACACCCTCGGTGATTGAATTTCTTCCGGGATGGGGGGGTGAAATTCAGTCAACCTCCAAGTTGGACCGGAAGTGTTTGGTACCCGAGCCTTCTCCGCCTCTGCCCTTCTCCCCCCCCCCCCCCCCCCCCCCCCTCCCTTCGTCGACAACGCAATGCGCACTCTCCGCACTCTTAATCGCTTCAACAAAATTAAAT
Source organism: Ophioninae sp. A BG-2022a (assembly GCA_030523105.1). Taxonomy (NCBI): domain Eukaryota; kingdom Metazoa; phylum Arthropoda; class Insecta; order Hymenoptera; family Ichneumonidae; species Ophioninae sp. A BG-2022a. The sequence continues at coordinate 41,355 of JAPYZI010000326.1, read as the reverse complement.
CACCGGCTTTAAACAGCATTCGTGTGGAATGAGAATGGGACGATGGGGGTGGAGTTGGGTACCGAGAGAGGGGGATGGGGGGAAGGCCACGAAGGCAAGCTGGGGGGGTAATGCAAACATCGTTAATACTTTGTTCAATTCACTTTCGAAACTTTACTGTCTCTGAGGCTCGCGGAACATACGAGGCGCTAACCTAAAAACCCTCCTCTCCTCGCGGGCACACATTTTCCACCAATTCAATTACGGGCTAAATCAATTCTCCCTGGAATTTCTGGAGGGTTGGTTTTTCTTCTTTTTCTATTTTTTTTTGCGACTACTGTTGAATAATTGTTGGATGTAGAACGACGCGAAGAGAGAATAACGGTGGCCGTGTTGAATAGCGAAAGACAATACTAGGATGGGTGACCGCTCGGAAAAAAAATATACGTAAATATGAATATTTTATTTATTAATAATTAACGAATGATATCAATTATAAATGATAACTAAAATCATTTTTTTATTTAATAGGAAAATGTATGGCGTTTTTAAAATTTAGAATATGTTATATTTATACAAATATTATGATTAATAATTTCATTAAATTTATTTATTATTAATATATTCGTATATTTGCACTATTTTTATATATAATCTTAATAAAAATTTATTATTTCAATGAAGGGCCGTCAAAGGTGAAAAAAAAATCTAGAGAGGAATAAAAATGATTGGGAGCGGGAATAAAAATTGGACACGCGACGCGACAGGGACAGATACGTGGTAATGATATATAGTCAAACTGAATTGGATTATGGTGATCGAATCGTACTCAGAACGATCGCAAATACACAATTTCCAATGTCCCGTTGCTCGTCATGAAATAATTTCGTTTCTTCGAGTACGAACCGAGTCGCGATTAAAACGAAATTGCATTAGTTCGGCAAACGACAAATCACGGGATAAGGTGGACGAGAGAAACGAGCGAGTAGACGAGGAACGATGGACGTGGGATATGAGGCTGATGACAGGTAAAAACGACCGATGAGCCTAGAGTGTAGAAAAAAAAAAAGGGAACGCGGAGAGAGATCGATAACGAATTAACGAAACACTCTGCTGTGCGCTGCAGATTTTGAATAAGGTTTATTGGTCCTCTGATTAGTGGGGATTCAATCGTTCCTCGTTACGATAATTGAATCGTCTTTTTAATTTGAGGTCAACGGAAAAGAATTTTTTGAGGTCGAAAACAATTTTTAAGGTCAACGGTAAATACCGAGGTCAACCAAAAATGCTGAGGTCACTTTTAACCTCAACGTTTAACTTTCGCTTTTTGTTTTTAACGTTAGGAAAGTTTTGAACGTTATAAGTATATCGGTCGGGTGTATACGTATAATAGGGATCCTTTTTCCTTGGTGTGTAATCAGATAATGGACGACCGTTGGGAGAGCGAAGTGATCGAGTACGGGGCCATCAACATCACCGGTTTTCGCATCGTTGACGCCACTCGACGTCACGTCAAAGAGTTTCTCGAGGGTTGGCGCCATCTCGATACACAGAATTGGCCGGGAGCGGGACGTGACTCCATTTCCGTACGTACATCATGATACAAAATCGCTCTCGACCGGGCAAAACCACTTTACCGAGCATTTACCGCTACCGACGTTCTTATGTCTCGTCAAATTTTAACTTCATCCCCCGCGAATAAAAAAATATCCTCCAGCGAGACGAAGCAACGTTACGAATCATCGTTACCCAAGCGACAAATAAATTTGCTTAATTATATGAATTCATTGATTAATTAACAATGACAGTCACTTTGGATAATCAATTGTTCGGCTGAGATAATTAGCTAATCGAATAATCAACAAAAACCTGTAATTTGTTAATTAATGAATTAACAAAGATAAGTATTTCGATGAATAATTCATTAGGAGATATAATTATTACGTTAAGTAATGAATCCTCGCAGATTATTAATTTTTTAATCAATTCTTCACCCAAGATTAATAATTTCTTAATTAATACGGTTAATGGAACAAAAATGGACCTAAACTTTTTTTTTACCGAGCAATTACCGCTCGACATTGTTAAATGTCTGGTAAAACTTTAAGTTCACCTCTCACGAATGAAAAAGTCTGTTCGAGACTGATATAATAATTCTCACGCCAGGCCCAAGCTGCACTCATGTACGATGCTGTACTCGTACTCATCGAAGCCTTCAACAAGTTCCTGAAGAAAAAAATAGGCGGAAATAATCCTAAGAGGACCGGTACACCCGGAAGTAGCCAACCGGCCAATACGTCGAGACCCCTCGACTGCAACACGAGCAACCAGAGCAACGGTTGGGTCACCCCTTGGGAACACGGAGACAAGATATCCAAGTTTCTCAGAAAAGTAAGTTTTACGAAGTTAATGATTTTTCACGTATTATTTATACGTAAGTTATTTTTTATGAATTTTTCATTCGTGAAATTATTTTTTTATATATGTTTTTAATATACAGAACAATTTCTTTTTAATGCGAAATTCACGAGCTTGAATTATGGTCGCTGGTGACAAAAATTCTTATAATTTTTTGGAACGACAAATCTGATCTTACAATAATGAACTTTTTAAAAATTCGAAGCTATTTTAGTCCCTGAAAATTGTCATATTTTTTTCCAAAAGGCCTTCAACGTTTCTAAACCCATAAGTACATCTTTTCTCCAATCCCCTTCAGCGCCCAAAACGCAGTCGAAAGCTTTTCGTCGATTCTTTTTGTTTTTTTTTTTTGCTTTGAGGCTCGCGTTCGAGCCGGGCAATTTTTATTCACTGTTCACGAGCCCTGCCGAGACTTTTGTGGCTTTTTTTCCCACTACGATGCTTGGGTTGTAAGGTGGGAATGAAAGAAGCCCATAAAAGAGAGAAATGGAAAGGCGCTCAACGGGTAATAAGAAGTCTCAAGCCTCGACGATAGTGCAGCACAAACACACACGATATTTTCTTTCCTTGCTCCTCTTCCTTTTCCACCCCTTCCCCTTTTCAACCTCTTCCGTTATTTGTTTCGAGAAGAAAACTCCAGATCTCGGGTCACTATACCTCGCAACGCAATAGTTGCCCGAGCCAAGGAGTGTGTCTGCGGTTGACAGTAATTGGGATTTTCTTGTGGCATTCGACTAAATTCCTCCGAGCCTGCTCGACTTGTCTTCTATAGGGAGAACAAGGACCACTATTTCACTCGGAGCTCCGGACAATAACGGTCGAATGTCCTTTTTATTTAAACACGAATTTTTATTCGCTTAATTTTATTCTCATTTCTATTATTTTACCCTGCTCTCGGTGTAACAATAAATTAATAATAAATTTATTTATTATTCATCTTTTCATAACAATCTTTATATAAATTATAATTAATTTACATAAAGGTTTTTCAATTTTTTGTGTTTACGACACTTCAATTCTTTTTTTCGAAATCCAACGAAGCCATGGTTAAGGATTTTTACGATTTCTCTTTTGGAAATTGTTTACGAGGGCACAGGGAAACTGGGGAAAAAACAGGCTTCGAAAACGAAGAAAATTTTCTTTTTGGCCTTTTCGGAAATTCACTTAGACCGTAATTAAGTGCGGAGAAGTAACATTTATTGCAAACAATTTGTTCAGAGCGAGATCGAGGGGCTGACCGGGCAAATCCGATTCAACAACGACAGCAGAAGGCACAATTACACCCTCCACGTTGTCGAGATGACCGTCAACAGCGCAATGGTCAAGGTACTCTAGATAAGACCGCGAAATAAGCTTTCGAGAAAATGGAAGAGGGGATTTTCTTGCAATCGAGTCTCTCTTATTAAACGTATCGTCAGGTTGCCGAGTGGACCGATGATGCTGGCTTCCAAGCCATCGCCGCGAAATACGTTCGTTTGCCGACCCAGGATATCGAGAAGAACAAAACTTATATCGTCACGACTATAGTGGTGAGTTTAAAAAAAATCATTCTTTAAATGTCTTTTATAAATGATTCGTAAACTTGTATTTTTAATAAATAAATAAACTTTTTAATATAAAATATAAATTTTTATATCAAATGAAATTTGTAATACAATTAAACTTTTCCTTTTAATTTAAGAAAATCTTAAAAGTTATTGATAATATACGATTTCTTTAATATAAATTTATTTTATATTAAAGAGTTAATATTTTTGTTAATTTGTTAAAAGTTAATTATTTACTTTTTCTTAATTTTGTAGTTACAAATAAAAGTTTCAATTGAAACAATAAATTGTTTGGTAAGATTACACTTTCATTTTTAATAAAAAAAAAAAAATAATAATAAAGGCAAAGCAAATAATTCAAAATGGTTGAAAGCATCCTCACGAAAAATTCTTAAAAGCAACAAATCGTAAAACTTTCATGGCTACACGTGTAAGCGAATTTCCTTTTTCTCCACAAATTTTCTAGTCTCTCAATGTTGGCTTTCCTTCGCCAGGAATTCCGTTGCATGAATAAATTGATGAAGATCGAGAGATTTCCCTTGTAGAAAGGTTTACGAGTGTCCGCACTCCCTCCAGGCTTCGTACACACCCGGAGTACCTGCATCGATCATAATCCCTATAAACTTTTATCCACGATAGGAGGAGCCCTACATAATGCTCAGGAAAAACGAAACCGGAAAGGAACTTTTCGGCAACGATCGATTCGAGGGATACTGCAAAGATCTCGCCGATCTCATTGCCAAAAAACTTGGAATAACGTGTGAGTAGGATTTTCGTTTTTCCTTTCAACGAAATTCTGCCCTTAAGGGGGGGGGGGCAATTTTTTTCCAAAATATAAAAATGTAAATAATCCAATAAATCCGTCTATTTAAAACCAAAATTAACAAAAATTCGTATCCAGTTTTTGGGTCGAAAATAAAAAATGACGTGTTTCGGCGTTTATTAAAAATGGAGACTTAAGGGGTTGCGACAATAATTGCGGGGATTATAAAAAGAATGTTATTTTCAGACGAACTGAGGATCGTTAAGGATGGAAAGTACGGGACGGAGAATCCGGACGTGCCTGGTGGCTGGGACGGAATGGTCGGTGAACTCATCAGGAACGTAAGTTCAAATATGTCAAATTTGCAATTTACGTCGAAATTTACGAGGCTGAAGGAAGAGTAAAAAGATGGGAAAGGAGGTTTCGTAACGGAGGCCTTGATGGAACAGAATGTATTGATCGCGTCAGCTGGAGGAGACGATGGCAAGAGGCAACCGAACGATCTGTTTTATCGGTCGCCCGGAGCTTCCGGAGCGTCTCGGTAGAGGCGCCATCCTCGCTAGAGGGCGGCGATCAACAGTTAGCGCCATCTCTTGGCGGAAGAACGAACTTCCAAGCCACTCGATCGATTCTTCTGTATTGTTTGATGCACGAGAAGAGCTCTATGTTTCGACCGTGTCAATTTTCTTGATTCCAAGAAAGTCCGCTTTTCCTTTTTCCAAACCCAAACAAACCCAAACAAATTGGAAACTTAACCGAAACAAACGCAGAGAAAACGGAAATTTTAACAATGCGAATCCAAACGAAACGACATTGGATCGCAAACGAACCCAACAGAATTTTTAATCGAACCCAAACGAACCCAAACGAAACGGAGATCGCTGATTGGAATCTTGCCATCCATGGATCTCGTGTTAATTCTCATTGGGCTAACAAAAATGATTTTGGCTCGAATGGATGGGCGGAAACAGAACGACGACGCGGAGTGACTCAATTATGAACTTTGCGGAGCTACCGGTATATTCCGTTAGAATCGAATTATAATCTCCGATACGTCCCGTATACACGATTTTCAATGACAAAGTCCAGCCACTCTGGTCTATGGACACGAACAGTCGCCATTCACTATCAGATTCCATTATATCATTATACCTCGCGTCCCCAAAAGGATCCTCCACTCGATTCCATATTCCATCAAAGAATTTCCACCCGGAATCACAGAGCGAATCGGTTCAGTTACCATCGTGATGAAACCTCGAATCCAGAGGCAATTAAAATACCCAGATTTGTCAATTGATTGTTAACGAATAATTGAAACTGAACATTGACGATTGACAATTGACATTTATAATTGGCCTTGATAATTGAATATCATTATAAAAATTGATAATGGGAATTGACAATTAAAATTGATACATTTGGAATTATTGATTGGGCTTAGTAATTGTAATTGAGCACATCGAATTAATAATTGAAATTGACAACTGGGCTTGACAATTACAAATTTGTAATATACAAAAAAATGTATCTTCGATCTTTTTACCTCGAAAAATGTCAATGGTCGTTTGATTGGTTGTTCTTTGTTAATTTTAGAAAGCCGATATAGCGATTGCATCGATGACGATCACGTCGGAACGTGAACGCGTGATAGATTTCAGCAAGCCGTTCATGTCGTTGGGTATAAGTATAATGATAAAAAAACCAGTGAAGCAAAAACCCGGAGTCTTCAGCTTCTTGAATCCTTTGAGCAAAGAGATATGGGTTTGCGTCATATTCTCGTACATCGGTGTGTCCATCGTTTTGTTCATCGTTTCAAGGTAAATTTTCTAATGGAAAAGAACAAAACGAATATTTATAGAGAAAAAAAAGAGCTTCGATCGTATGACTCGTTAAATTGGATAATCGATGTTTCATGCTCGATCGGATTTACAGATTTTCGCCTTACGAGTGGCGAGTTTTGCAAACCAACGGTAGTGGGGATACGTCGATGGTCGGGAGGGATGATCCGGGCTTGCAGCATCCCCATGGACAACGAGGAACTGGCCACGCGGCGAATCCTTGCATGGCCAATGATTTTAGTATTCTCAACAGCATGTGGTTCTCCCTCGGTGCATTCATGCAACAGGGATGCGATATTTCACCCCGGCAAGTATCATTATCGTTGATCTTTCTTCGTTCAACGATAACCTTCGATTCACTATTTTTTTAAATTCATTTTCTTTCATTAATACAATGACATTATTATTTCCTAATTTCATTCGTTCTCTGAATTAATTAAATTTATTTTTTTCAATTACATGCTTTCATTAATTTTTTTATTTTCTTAAATCCATCGATTAATTTAATTCCTCGTTGATTCGTTTGAAGAAAAAAAACATTTTAAACTATATAATAATATTGATAGTGATATATTGCTCAATAAGATCGTAATACAATTCGCTAAAAATAATTATCGAGGTTTTTTTTTCAATTTTCGGACTCAAAGTAGTCAATTTATTGTTAATAACAAATTGAAAAACGTTAAAAACGTCGATCAAAGCTTAACCAACGTTGCAGTAATTTTTGTAATTAAAAACACTTATCCATTAATTACTTTTAATATTTTATAGATACTGTAAAATAAAAAATGTAATAAAAAAACAAGCGTTTTAATACATTTTCAAAAAAAAAAGCTCTTCCTGTTCGTAATGAAGTCCTGTGAGAAATGTCAAAGGGACGAAGGAGAGAACGAGAGGAAACCAAGAATTCACTAATACCTATTATCGTTCGTGATTCATTCTGCTCTCTCAGTGAGAGCTTCATTGAGATCTCATTTTTTTTTTTAAATTTTTTTTTCCTCGTCTTCGAGTTTCCGGAATTTGCAAAGATTGAAGAAAATCACGGGACAAAAGATAGTTGCCAAAGTCATACTCGGGCGGTCGAGGGAGGGGGGGTAGAAATAATTGGCCATCTTTAAGACGTAAAATACATCAAAGGTTTACTCTCTTCCTGAAACAAAGGCCAATTGCAATCGAGTTTCAAAACTCGAGACGATCATTATTATTAAGACCTCGAGAAAATGTCTTCTTCTATGACTTATCGCTATTCCCTCCTTCCCTACCTCAAACCCCCTTAAAGTTACCCTCGATATGAATACTTAGCCATGAAAAAAAAAAAGAAAAACTGGAATCTCAGGAATTCAGGCGAAATATTGGGCTCACCCTACCCCTCTGACATTCCTCGTTACCTCCTACGTTTATCAACAATTATTCGAAGATATTAGATCCAATATTAAGACCTACCCTCACAAGGGAATCTCGATGAATGAGAAATACTTCAAAATCGAATTTGTAAAAAAAAGAAACATGTCTCTTCCCTTCGACGCACAGGAATTATTTTATTTATTACGTATTCGTTAATATTTTTTAAATTAATTTTATCATTGAACTTAGCACGTATTCATTAATTTTGTTTAATTAATTTTTTTCAACCATATTTGTTTACTAAAAAAAATTACAAACACGTACATTTTGTAAATATGAAATATATTAAAAAATAATAATTTTAAAAAGTTCAATTTTAAAATAAAAATAATAATAATAATAATAATAAAAATTCCAATATTTCAACGAATGGAAAAATCATTTTTTCTTCCATAACAATTAATTAACAAACAAACGAAAAAAGACAATCTCGAATATCAATTATTTAACGGTTACTTTAATAAATCGACGGGGATTTTTTCGTCGTTTTTTTTACCGTGTGCCAGGTCTTTGATGGATTGCTTAAATATTCACCGATGGAAAGGGTCGAGGGGAGGATTCTCATCTGGCGGATATGAATTGTAAATTTTACCTCGGTTGAAGAGAGAGCGGGAGAGAGAGAGAGAGAGAGAAGTTTTCGTATGCGCCGAACGCGGTTCTTCTTCCGTGGACGAAGAAAATTCGATGCAAATTCCCGTTATTAAATACTAGCCAGCGAAGAGGGAGACCGAGCGATGGGGGACCGAGAATCCTCCACGTATACCCCATAACTTGATCATTCTTATTTCTTCTCGGGATCAACCAGCGAGAAGAACGAAGGGCGACTTTTCTTCAACCTTTATTTAAATTATTCAATATTTATCATATCGAATAATTCGCATTATAATAATTCAATAATTAATTAATTTTAATACCAATAAATCGTTGAATTAATATTAATTAAATAATTGTTTGATTTTAATAATATCAAATTATTCGAATAATAATTATATTTTTCTATATTCTATTATTTTCGACTCAATGGTCCTGAACCCTCTAAAATTCTAAAAATTGTCAATAATCGTTCCGTTTGTTTGTTGTTTTTTTTTTTTTTTTAAATTGCTGACAAATGCAGATCGATGTCCGGTCGGATAGTCGGGAGCGTCTGGTGGTTCTTCACCCTGATACTTATATCCTCGTACACCGCAAATTTGGCAGCTTTTTTGACGGTCGAGCGAATGGTTACGCCGATCAATTCTCCGGAGGATCTCGCCTCTCAAACGGAAGTCCAATACGGTACTCTTCATCACGGATCAACGTGGGATTTTTTCCGCGTAAGAATTTTCACCAAAATTAAAAAAAAAAATGGTTGAAACGACAAAAATTCAAAACAAGAAAATAAACGTTTCTTAAAAAAATACCTATAACAATATCGTTTTTCGAATATTTTTTAGAAATCGCAGATAAGCCTGTACAGCAAAATGTGGGAATTCATGAATTCGAGAAAGCACGTTTTCGTTTCGAGTTACGACGAGGGCATTAGGAGGGTCAGAACGAGTAAGGGAAAATACGCCCTTTTAATTGAAAGCCCGAAAAATGATTACATTAACGAGAGAGAGCCTTGCGACACCATGAAAGTGGGGAGAAATTTGGACGTCAAGGGATTCGGCGTCGCGACGCCGATCGGATCGCCGCTCAGGTCAGTCAAATATTTTCGAATTTTTACGACGAGATAATTTTTTTTTTTTTTTGGATCTGACAAATATTTATCCGTAAAAAAAAAATAGTTCGAATAAAATGTATAAATGTTGATAAAAATTTGTATAAATTATGAAAAATATTCTTTCATTTAATTTTGAGTTCGAAAAAAACGTAAAAAAAAAAATAAAAAAATTCTTTATTCGAATCGCAGAGACAAAATAAATTTGGCGGTGCTGTCGTTGAAGGAGAGCGGCGAATTGACGAAACTGGTAAATCGATGGTGGTACGACAGAACCGAGTGCAGACACGGGGACAAGCAGGACGCGTCGAGGAACGAGCTCTCACTGAGTAATGTAGCCGGGATTTTCTATATACTGATAGGAGGGCTGTTGCTCGCCCTAGCTGTGGCTTTGCTGGAGTTTTGCTACAAATCGCACACCGAAGCCACCAGAGCGAAGGTGAGGCTGCCAATAACCAAATACTGGTAATTAAAATTCCCAAAGTATATACAACCAATTATTATAACCATTAAACAAACAAAAAATGAATATAATATTGATTCGTCGTTTCGATCGTAGAATCAGCTGTGAGCTTTTTTTCGTCGCTTTCCACGCATCAATTTTAATTTCTGGAATTCTCTTTTTTATCACCCCCTCTCCCATTCAAACGGAAATGTTGGAATTAAAAAAACCGATTCTCGATCTGTTTTAATTTTTAGGCAAAATGTGTTCGTGTCGTTTCAATTTAATTACTAATTAATTATTTATTTACTATTTAATTCGCAATTTAAGGAGTGATTTATTATTTTGATTGCACATTCAAGAATTGAGTATCATTGTAGTATTATTGTTTCCATTTAAAATAATTACTTTTAGCTATTCCATAAATCATTGCATTTTGTTGTTCCAAGATGAAAAAAAATTCGAATAAACAAAATAATACGATCAAAGTGATAAATCGAATAATATTAATTTGTTAATAGTTTAACTTCGTTTATTTATTTCATTTTTTAATCATTATTATTGTTAGAAATTTAAATCAAATTTTATACATTTGGCATCCATTTTTTAAATACTCAACACCGTTGCATGTGAGACTTTTTCTTGTTTTTTACAGCTCATTATTTATTTGACGAAATATCGCAATGTCGCAGAAGCATGCAAAAAGAAAAATGAATATATATCGAAATTGAGTGAAACGTGTTTTTTGTTGTTTGGTTTCGTAAAAATATGAATTTTCAATCGGTCGTACTTTCAGATACCCCTGTCAGACGCGATGAAGGCCAAAGCTCGATTGACGATCGGTGGCGGCCGAGATTTCGACAACGGCCGGGTAAGTGACCCGGACAAACGTCAGGTCAGCCACAATAATGGCCCTAACTATTATTATACGTACAAACATTTTGTTTGTTTTTTTTTTTTTAATTTCACTTGCAGGGCTTTTTTATTTGCTATTTTCGTTTTTTTAAATACAAATATTACTGTTATTATTTTTTTCGGAGACAAACTGTTTTTCTATCGTTTATTAATTTGAGCTTTCGCAATTCTATGCTCGACGTCCACACGAAGGATAAACGTTGACGAATCGTACTCCACTTTTAAATTAATTAATAAAATAATTAATGAATTAATTCAGCTGAATTTTCAATGATTGTTATTGGCCAATTCACCAATACGAAAATTGGTCGATTCCCAATTATTAAATATTGCAAAATTTTCAATTATCAAAATTGGCGAATCAGCAATTTTGAATACTTGAAAATTTTCCAATTGCAGCGAAGCACCCAGGTGGCCGGATGTCAATAGTGAACGTATCATTTTCGTTTCTCCAGTTGTCAAGTAAAAAGTGTGTTTTAGAAGTAAAACAATTGCGGAGTATTCGAGAGAGTAAGCTTGGCATGCAATTAGAAGCGTTTACGATATATATATATATATATATAATGAATTTTTTCGTTTTTTTGTTTGTTTCGTTTGTTAAGATTGTTGAAAGTCGCAGACCGATTATTTAACCGTGTCGCACATAGTACGCGTGCGCGATTGGGGGATGACGTTATTTATTTGTTTCTATTTTTATTTATTTTTTTTCGATACTGCCACTCGAACCCAAACATACAGAAACGAAACCAATCAAACTCTAACAAACCCAAACACACCCAAACAAATTGAATTAAAGTTAATAAAATCATCGAGCGATTTCAATTAACCCCCTTAATTAACGATTAACGAGACAACGGTTTTTCCTGCCCAGCTTTGTCGTTGAATAAATGTAACCGATTATTATTTAATTAGTTGCGTTAACAAGAGCTGCAAGTTAAATCAGAATTTGGGCCGAGCTATCATGGCTGGCCTTCATAATTTTTATGGCAGTCGCACGACGAAACGTTCATAGCTTTTCGCGCGCCTTTCGTTCTACTTTTTTCTTTTTTCTTTTTTCCATTGTCTTTATAGTGGTACGGACTGCAGAGTTAGACGGAGGATGCATGCGCCTTTTCCGGGACCATATGTGAGTACTCTCACCCCTCGTTTCTCGCTACCACCCCCTTAACCCCTAGTTCGCCATTTTTCTATTTTTTTACCCGGAACGAAAAAACGAAAAGAACGATCGTCGATAAGAATGCATTCCATCAGTATTTTCACATACTTTTGCAATCCGATTTTTCGCCTAGTGACTTTTTTTTGGTATGAAAGAAAATTCACCAACGTTCTTAGCGCACACCCTTGGTGAAGCATGCAGCGTAGCCCTGCGTTCGATGGATTAATCGATAGATACGTCGCATGAAACGTTAAGACGAAACGGGACCTCAAATCGAAGTCGGTGTTGCAGAGCAGGACACTAAATAACCGCGTATATCCTAAATGGCTCTTCAGAATTTCACAATATTTTGCCAGACAATCCCAAATCCACGAACGAACGACTAGCGCGTCGTATAATTGCTCTAATCAATGAAAAACAAGAAAACTGCATTATCTACCTCAAGCTTTGATGCAGAACGAAAATAAAAAATCTCCTTTACGTTTTACAAGAGATCTTCGTTATCTATGATCGATTCTGCCTTACCTTATCGTCGATTCTGCCTTACCGACCGCTACCAAATGTTTCTTCGGTCCTGTTTCGTCTTAATGATAAATGTATGGACTCGCTGAGGGCAACGAGGAAATGCACCGTAGGTACGAAACGCGGCTTCGTAAAAAATGTGTATCGCATTATTTTTATTGTTCCCTCGACGATTCGTAACGAAGCTCCGGCTGGCACATTGATTACGAGATACAATCAATTCGGTGAAGATTTTATCTGCCGAATCGCTGTTTACTCCTTTCTCACGTTTAATCACACGATTATTATTTTTTTTTCATTAAATCAACGAGCTATCGAAAATTCTTATTTTTTTCACAATCAATTTAATCACGTGCAATTTTATTACGACACATCCGTTTTATATCTTACACTTACGTAATACATAATAATCCACAATCTCACACTTTTGTCACGGTCTATTTTTTCATATAAAAAATGCAAGCTCGTCGGAGAAAAGATGGTGGAATTTCCAATTGCCAAAATATATCGATCGCTAATTTTCAAAATTAGACAATTTCGTTTACGTTATTAAATATAACAAAACAAAAAATATTTTTTGGGGTTTGGGTTACAAACCATGACAAAATAAAAATAAAAAATAATTATAAAACACCCGATTACGTCAGAACGTTGAATTTTCTTCCACGAGCGATGCGTTACTAATTCAACTATATCATCGAACCAAACAAGGTCGCAAAAAAAAAAGAAAAAAATGGAGAATCAAAGGACGGCTGTAAAGTGGAAGTTGGTCTGACGAGAGCACGGTTAAATTTTGTATTGCAGTATTACGCTCCGGCGAACGCGATTGGCAATGCCGAGGGCGACCAAGTCCACAGCAATACTCACACTCAAGTGTAAATCCATGGCTGTGGGCGGGTCAGGACGATACGCCCGGTGCATCCCCATCGCTTTCGTTACCGACGCCACCGCCGCCACCGAAATCGGCGCCACCACCGCCGCCACCAAGGCCGCCACGTCGGAGCGTTACTTTCGCTGATTCCCCGTTGAAGACTCCACCGCGGAATCATCAGGGTGCCGGTGGAAGGCGTCGTTCCTCGACGACGATGTCGACGACCTTGGACGTCGCGGTACCCTGGACACCGGCGACACCGGGTCATTGGCCAAACCGGACAAAAGCCGAATACATCACGTAACGTCAGGAGCTCGACGTGATCGCGTCGAGCCTTGCTTCAATACCGGAAGCGAACGACGACGACGAGCGCGCCGAAGCCGAAAGCCATCAGGAATGGGACGACTACGATGACGAGGAACAACCCGAAGACGTCTGGGAACCCATCGATCCGCGCGATCCACCACCCGTCGACGCATCCATATTTGTTTAGGCTTATACCGATCCGACCAATATCCGGACCAAACAAACCCAAACGTACCCGCTGGCGACGGAGAATTCCAATCGACTGGCGAGACCCTCCTCCGCGCGGATTTTCATCTACCTTTTCCTTCCTTCGGAAAATCAGCCGAACTTGTCCTTCTGCGGAATTTCAAACCCAAACAAATATACATTTTAATACAAGAACGCGCCCTAACTTGAATCATTGAGAATTCGAGCTAACTCAAATATATTAATCATGAAGAATCAAAACTAACTTGAATAAATCCGAAATAAAAAATCCAAAATCAAGAGCCCGAAGAATCCAAAAATAACGAAAGAAACGCCAAATTTAAAAATCAAACGAACCCAAACGAGCCTTGACCCAATAATCCGCGTGATAGCTGCGGAAGAACGGTGGCGAAAGACGAACGGAGCGAAGCCGATTAAATTAATGTTTATATACGTTGTAAATAATTGTACCCGGATCAAACCGAGAATCAAAAGTAATTTTGAGACGATAATAAGGGAACGCGAACTCGACGAGCGAATTTATGCGAATTCGCGTTGTTGATGGTCCCGGAAGGAGGGCGCACGCGTAACCAGCAAACCTCGGATTATTCAACTGCCAAGAAAAAAAAAAAGGGGAAAACCTCCGCAAACCGCATCGAATACCGCGGTTGAACAATTAAGGGGGAAAAGAACAAAAAAAACATAAACTCGAGTCGTGTTCACCCACATTTATGGATTATTATAGATATACATATAAATATATATATATATATATATATATGCGTATATGTATATATATATATATATATATTCGAGGATTTTTCGGTGAAGAAGAAAAAACTGTGCAGTGATTTTTTCCGAACTGAGAACTCGCGACGTTTCGTTTTCCCGAGTCATTTCAATGATATCGAGCGACGAACGGAAATACTAATAAATGTTAAGCGAGAGAGAGTGACGTATGATTGGTACAAAATTAATCCAGCGAGCAAAACGAAAAATCAATTGAAACATTTGTTTCTTTTCTTTTTCAGAAAACATTTTAGCATTTTTGGAATTTGAGTTCGAAATGGAAACTTTTTAAATACCGAGATGGACTCAAACCCAAACAAACGAATAGTAGAATAAAGTTTCGTTTTTTTTTTAAATTAATTTTAAAATCGTTAGTCAAGATTTTTTCAACTTTCATGATATTGTTGCAAACAATATTTGCGTTGAAAATGGAGAATCTCAAAGTTCCAGGACAAAGGAGGACTCGGATATCGAGGGAGGAAAATGTTGTCGATTAACGGAGTCGAATAAGAGCAACTAGTGACTGTAATGAAATTTAATGAAAAACAACGCGAGTGTATACGTGTGTGCGTGTATGAATGAGTGCGTGTTGGAAGATTGCGAATGTGCCAGAAAGTCGCGTACCCGTAAACATCTCCAATAACTGATTTTAAGTATTTGATAAAATTGGACAAGACGTAGGTTTAAGCGAGGATAAAATAGGAGGGAAAAAAATGAAGAAAAAGGAGGAAGAAAAAAAAGGAATAAAAAAATTGGTGAATGGAAGGACAATTTTATACGCGGCGGTGTAAAAAGACCGATCTATCATATCGTTAAATCTTTTCTTATTAACGCGATCGATAAACAAAAAAAAAAAACAAAAAAGAACGAAAAGAAATAAATTAAATAATACCGATAAACAAAAATAATTAAGATCTAAACGCATTTAAAAAAAAAAACGGAAAAAATAATAATAAACAAAATATATGTATAAATAAACAAACGAACGAACAAACAAAACAAAAAAAAAAACGACAAAACGTAATGAAATAAAATATGATCGGAATAATCGAATATTTCGCGTAAGAGGGTTTGGGCTTACGAGTCAGTGATGAAATTCGAATTCGAAATGTTTTTTGGATTTTTGTTTTTTTGTTTTGTTTTCGAATTTCGAATAATCGTCCGCTTTCTCAATTCAACGGATGTCGTGTATAGATAAAAATGAAAATTGTTGATCAAACGAGACTACCCATCCAAGGATTAATATTACCTTGATAACGAGATGTTGAACCCAGTGTGATTAAACTATTATTCGCATATTATTATACGTATAGATAAGAGAGGGAGAGTGAATGAGAGTAAGAGAGAGAGAGAGAGAGAGCGAGGGATTTATCGATGTCGACACAGAAGGACAGAAATAGTGCACACGTTATTCCGACAAAAATCAGAGGCAATTACTTCAATTATTCAAATTTATATTTTCGACACGGTTTTTTTTATTTTAGAAATTCTTTCTTTTCCACTCGGGTAAAATAATAATTTATATATATTTAATTACATTTTTTGAAAAACATCCAGTATATATAATAAATAATAATTTAATGTAATCAATTATTATTGTAATTTATTACATATATATATATTTATTTATTTATTTATGTATATGTATACAATAAATTATAATGACAATTAATGTATATATTTATAAAATTTCGATACCTATTTACAATCGGAATTTATAAATATGTACATTTGTAAATATAATAACTTCGATGAAACGTTTACTTTTTTTCTCAATCGATCGTGATAATGCATTTTTCATGTTCGCACTATTTTTTATTTTCTTTCCAAATGGAAGGAGGTTCGGGAAGTGAAATAGAAATAAATAAATAATGATAACGAAGTTATAGAAAGGAATTTTTAAAAAGTTGGCCAGTAGGAAAGAATGAGAGAAGCCAAGTTGGAACCAATAAAAAATTGTGAATCGCAAATTTTATATGTAAACGATCGAGGGAGGGCTTCACGTTCGACAGCCTGAAATAGTTTATTAAATTTATGGCTTCCTCAAAAAAAAACAAAAACAATAACAAATATCGACACTCGTGCAATACAAATTTTTTCAATGTTTTTGTTGTTTAAACAAATAAACGATGCAAAGCTGGAGCCGTCCCTTAATTTACCGACCCCAAAGATTCCCTCACCTCTCGACTCTCTGTACGATATGTTATTTCACGATTACGACAACACGACGAAAAACGAATGACTAGATTGTAAAACTGTTGTAAAACCAATCAAATTTGCATAAAAAATACACGATCGTTTATTTACATTAAAGAGTGTACATTGATATACGGTATTAATAAATCATCGGTAATTTATAAAACAATTGCTATTTTCGATTGTTCAAAACACCTCTATTTTTTAATATTTTTTCCCAGCGCATCTCTGGCTCTTCAGGAGGGCACAGGGTAACTGGCGATAACCAGCGAACGCTCCGACAGTTTTCGGATTTTCAGATGGCGATCTTTAGAATTTCAGGAATACCAGATGAATCTCGAGTGAATCGGGCGGTCACCGATCCCACTATTGACCCAAGTAAAAACCGTGGTATACGAAAACTGCAGTCGAATTTCCTCAAATCCTATCGTCGTTTTTCCATTCCTCGGTTCATAAGCATGAGTCTCCTCCAACTTTTATCCAGCTCCATAATTTTCAACGCAATGGTTTATCCGACCCCTTCCTCACCCTTAACCCCCTCCCCCTTTATCTATATAACTCCCCATCTCTTTCTCTCTCTCTCTCTCTCTCTATACACCGAGAGTATTCAAGAAGCGAAGCAGAGAAGACCGCATTGCGGCCCGGCGAGCGTTTAATGGTTTATGCAAGAGCTAGAAATCCCAATGCATTTTCGCCCAGCTCGGGCTGACTACGGCCGCAGATATTGGCGATGGGGCAAAGCCACCGAGGCTGTATATGGACCCGACGCTGAATACGATATACCCAGTCCAACCAGAGGGGCGAAACTTTTCGAGTTCGAAATAGCCAATAAGCCAATGTGCAATATCTGATCGATGTGCATCGTTCAGGAGGTGTGTAAGGCCTTTCAAGAGAGCTTATGGGGTTCCACGCTTTCTACGGTGAACCAGGAAAAAGGGGAGGATAAGCTCGGACTACCACTGATTCTGCGGACTACACGGTCTATTCGTTGGCTATCCCTATGTATTCAGGTACTTCCACAAAACAATGGTGACGCCACGTCGGTATCGACTCGGGCCAATGCTAGAATGGGTGACAGCTTAAACTTCACTTCTGAAAGAAAAGCTACTTATCCAGCCTCTGAAATAGAAACCGTTACCGATCCTACCCTACGATTTTCACTTTCTTAGTCTGTCGGGGAAAAGCGTGTACGATTCATCTCGTTAACTATTTGAACCAAGCTGTTGGAACAAAGTACACATGTACTGTATAAGGATCCCCGTAATGCTTTGCCATTAAAAAGTCCTCCACTTGCTCCCGCTATCAATAATCGCCTAATATCTTTGAGACCCTCCTACGGCTCCCAGAAAAAAACGTAGTCGTGCACGCTTCTGTCGAACAGACTTCATACCAGGTTGAAAATTGAGCCCAAGCTTGCTTCTTGATGCCAGCTTCAATCTCCATTTTTGTTTTTTTCCTTTCGATCATTTCTCAGAGAGTTACGAATTTTTTAAACTCGCCAAAGAATTTCAATTTCAATTTTCGACCCCTCAATTGCTGTGCTCGATGTATATATTTATCGAAAGGTCATTGGGAGTGATACTACGACGTCCTCAATTGAAAAAAAGGTTCTTCGATAATACAGCCGATCATCCACCCTGAATGGATTTAGACGCGTGTATTTATATCGTCATGTATTATTTCACATGCATACCGTAACGTCATTGATACCCACTCACTGTACTTACGTACTAGCCTCAAGAGAGCCCTGCCAAACCCTCGTCTTGCGAACTCTCGCGTAACTTCTTTGCTCTCAACCAGGTAAAAGCAGCCTGCTGTCGTAGGGGAGTCACCCCACGTTTAATAAAATTCTTATCACGAATAAAAGTCTCGTGGAACGTTAAGGGACGAACCCGAAGGGATGTAGGAAAAGAGGAAAAAGAAAGAAGCTTTCAAAAGGACAAAAAAAGCACAGTGAAAGAGAGCTGGATACTTCAAAGCCAAAAAAAAAAAAAAAAAACAGTCCGACCCCACAAACATGAAAAATCCCTAAAAATTCTCAAAAAAATAACCGGATCCTAAATATCACCATAATCACCAGAAAGTCCAAAAATCTTTCAAACGAAAAAACGAAAACACCCTCAAAATTAAAAAAATGCAACTGCCAATTTTTGTTTTTTCTACACCCTCGCACTTTTCTCGTGGAATTCACGTACGAGGTACGGTATAGGAATTGATATTACAAAATCGAAGTCCGTGCACGAGTCACCCGCGATTAGGCTCCATTAAAAGTTTCCGCATGAGTCGACGGGGTGGGTAAGGGTGGTCCGAGGGTGCACCAATTTTGCGAGATAGGCGAGACCTCTGCGCATAGGCCGAAAGTCTTCCGATATTACGCTACCTTCGAAATGCCACCTCCACGAGCCCCCTCCTCTTCGTCCTCGTCCTTCCATCCCTCTTTTCCCTCAACGTTCCTCCCTAACCTCTTCGGCACCCTCACGTGCAATCGAGCCTTGCATTACCCAATCGTATACATCCGTTACGTACATGCCTCCTGGCCTCCCCTCGAGACCTTCGATTTTGCTCGCAAAATTTCGCGAAGGTGCGAGGAAGAACCTCGCACCTTCTTTCCGTGGTATCCTTCATTTTCACACGGATATACGTCGATAATGGCGCATGAAATCGACTTTCCCGTACCAACGTTTATTCATACACCTAAACTTATCGCGCCTGTACCTTATGTATGGCCGAAACTATTTCTTGGCGGAAGCATACGTCAGCTTTTTGATACTTGCCACGAGGAAAAGTTTTACGCTACGAGCCAACCCTTCACGATCCCAATAAGACGATCGAGAGAGAGGAAATTTCAAAAAAAAGGAAATATCGATTCGATTACAACCGGAAGTACATTTTCTCAGGCATCCAAGAACAGGAGATTTTCAATTATTTTATTCATTATTGAAAATAATGATATACATTATTCATTATTTAATTAATATATAGATGTGCAATGAAGGAACTTTCCGTTTTTACAATAACTGAATTAATTATTTGAAAGGTTTTAAATAATTTTCCTCCTAGTTCTTCCATCCTGCAAATAAAATAAAAACGTAAAAAAGAGAGCAAAAAAAAAACAAGACGGAGGTTCGACACAAGCGAATTAATAACATACCCGGCGTCAATCCCCGCGGTAGGATTTGGATAACGCTCCCATCAATTCTCAATGGGGAGAAAAAAAAAAAGTTCAGGAATGAAAAAAAAAGGAGGCTCATAGTAAATTGAATATTTCGCACGAGTGGATAGACGAGGAAAATTCGAGACAATCGTGCGGGGTTGAGGAAAAGAAAGAAGGGGTTGAAAAGTAAGGGAGGGGGGCGGGGGTTCACGAGCTCCGGAGGAAATCCTCTTTGATTTATGTGTAAACATCGGGATTCATGACGTCGGTACTCCCGTAACTAAAAATGCAAACATCGCCGCTTTAAAAGCCTCGCGGGTCGGGAATGAGGAGGGGGTGAAAAGGGTTGTTCGGGGGATGCGGAAGAAGAGGTTGAGGAAGGGTTGAACGTGCCGGGCATGATTAAACGTACACGGGTTCTTGCACTTTGTATTCTCTATTCTCGGCTCGTCCGAACTCTACCTCTCATCCCCTCCGAGGGCTCTTTCACCCCCTTCAACCCCTTCGTTTCTTAGCCCTCCAGTTTTCCGTATTTGGCTCTCCTTTGGAGCTACCGGAGACAGGGCGTCTTCTCGCGAAATCGCGGATCCAAGCCCGCATCCCTCAAGCACCACGAAAAATCCAACCCCCTGAAATAAATATCCCTCCCTTCCAACCCCTGAACATCCCCGACTCGAAAGAATCGTCCTTCGACTCCAAGGGCTTCGAATGTTTGTATCCGATTGTCGAACTTTTCCTCCAATCCAGCTTCTCATCCCTTCAACCCCCTCCTACCCTCCGAGCGCCATTTTTACCCCCGTCTCAATTTGTATTCCGCGGATATTCGCGGGCACCGAACATTCGCCACGGGAATCCATGCGTAACGACGAGTAACGACCGCGACCATGTATCCTACTCTCGTATATTTCTTCGAACCCTCGAAAAATAAAAAAATATTAAAAAACGCCTCACTTCGGATTTTCAAAAGTTCAAATCCGCCATCGTTTTTTATATAGGTGGAGCGAATGATGACACGAGACGGAGAAAGATAGATAGAGGGAAAGACGTTGATTGACAAAATAGAAGATTTTAAAAATTGTTATTGCTATTATATATATTTTTTTATTTTCTATTTTATTATCATTATTTTTTATTTTATTCTATTCTTCTTTTATTTGTTGGTAATTAATAATTAGTATAATTGTTATAGAATTACAATACGTATTTTTGTCGTAATTACAAAAATAACATTTTCAAAAATCCTGAAAAATAAAAAATAATAATAAGAGAGAAAGAGAGAGAGAAGAAAGGTGCATGCGAGACTGCGAGGCTTGCGAGGGATTTTCCTGGTGCTCGGTAGGAGATAAGTGTGGAAGATAATGACGGGTACATACTCGCACCCGAAGCCCTTAATACAGATGAGCTCTTTGGTACCCTTACCCTTTCCGAGATGCACGCGCGCTCGCACGGTTACGAGAGTGAAAGCGATGAACTACGAGGAGGTCCGAGGAGGCTTCGCAAAGGGCGAGATTATTTATATTTATTTTTATATTATTTTATTTTAATTAGTAAAATTGAATTGATCTAACAATTGATATAATTTGTATATAATTGTATTAATTATTGTAATATGGGTATTAAGGGGGATGGATATTTTTGTATGGATGTTTATGGGGGTTGGTGGATGGACTGTGGAATATAAATACAGTTATCGCTAATGTGTAAGGAAGGTTATCGATCGAGGAACGGTTGAGGTAATTAGCATGAGAATAGCAGGGATAAGCCATTCGATTCGGGTTTCGATAGGAAACGGATGTAAAGTTCATTAATCACCGAACGACGGAATCGAGAGCTCCGCTGGTCTGGCTGGTGCATACTGGCTTCAACCACTCGATCGTTATACACACACACACGTACACAGGTAGGTACACTCAACTCCCGGATAAGTTTACCGAGATACCCCCTTCATTTGCGTTGACCCTCTGCATCCCTAATCACCGGGTGGAACGATCACGTCCTAATTGAAAATTCGAGTGCACCAGGTACCGTGACTTTACGAGGAAATATTTATCCGAGAGTCGTAGGGCACTCAGGGGTCATCGGGTGGAAGGAAAAAAAAAAAAGAAAAATATCAGCTATCGAGAATACCTGATGGAAATATCGGAGCTTTTCAGAATTCATTATTACAATAGTGAAAGATTCTTTGTCGAGAGACATTCGCCTTTGAAGATTATCTATGTCCTGAAAACCCTCCTGGAAATTAAACCTCGAGAAAAAAAGAGGATTCCCATTAGCATAAACTCAACGTTAATTAATACTGTTATTTCAAAAGAAAAGCCTTCGAAGATTCCTTTGCTGGTAGTCCTCTAATGGAAAGAGGTACTTTTCAGCGTTTCAACCATTACTTCCTGTCTTTGCTAGCCCGGGATGACCAGGGACTGATGGTTTTTCTCAAAAGGGCCAAAAACGATCTTCGGAGTCACCTTGACTACCTAATCGACTGGGGCCTCCATTAATGTTGATAGTTACGAAGCAGAGCCCTTAAAACCAAGTTCCAACCGTGGTAGGCTTCGTCATCGTTGAAGACCCACCGGCTGGGGACCGACGCGGCGTTTGTTTATTTTTATTAATTTTTTTCAACGCGCAGAGTTTATTTTCGTTCCACTTTTTGCTCAGGTGTATCCGAGGAGGGGGTGGTTCAGCCGGGCGGAAGGGCGATGCGTCGAGGATCGTGGTAAGGGTTGGTGGAAGCGAGGGGTTGAAATCCGGAGAGAGGACATTGCGCCAGGATCTGCGCGTACATTGCAAAACAATAACGAAATTACGAGCCCCCCGGCCCACCCACCCGTTGTACCAGGGCTGATACATAACTCGGCCCTCCTCCTCAAACTCACTTTTCCACCACCTTTTATCCTGCAATAGCACGCAGTACCTACACACCCCACACCAACGGCCTACTTATCTCTGCATCTCTTTCTCTCCCTCATCCCCCTCCCCCCCTTCGACCAACCACCCTCTATCCCTGTTCCGTTTATATCGTCGTTTTGCCCGTATCCTCTTCTTGCGCAAGCGTACAAACCTTGTTTATATCTCGTCCCGTGGGACGGAGAAAGGGAGATAACCTGGAGAAAGCACCTCCAGTGCAGATTCCACCCTGAGTGTCGAGGGGTCGGGGTGGTACACGCAGGTCTCGACCAGACCGGATTCTACCCCGGAGGGACCACGGGAGAACCATGTCGAAGCTGGAAAAGTGGGTTGAACAGCCGCTCGGAGCTAACGCACCAAACGCCACCTGACAACTCGAACAGCGGTGATACCAACTCGATCATCCAGTTGTTTTTTTCATCCGTTCTCCCTATTGCTTGGAACTACCAAGAGATGAACTGTCTGGAACTGGCGAATAAAAAAACTGTAACCCAATGTTGTCCAGGTGTCCAGTTCGATCTAGATCTAGATCTAGATGAGCCTAAAACCCAATGTCTGAACTGGATATTCCAATTCCAGCCCGTTTTCTTGCCTTCTCATCTGGCGTAGGCACTAGTGGACTTGCTATGACCTTGAACCACCGAGAGGTGAATCAAGTACGCCCAGGAAACCTCATCGATGAGAAATGGACTCGGCAAGCGTCAAGAGAAATAGCCAAGAAATCTAGAAAGTCGGAATAGGAGATTGTTGGGTTGGAACGATGAGGAATGGAAGAAGCGAAGGGTAAAAAAGAGAAGAAAGAAACAGGGTGTATAAATATATCGAGGGAGATGAGGATCTCCCTTGTGACGCTCTACCATGTACCAAAGTTAGTACGTGTATATCAGCTCGGAGGGGAAAATAATTTTAAATATAGACAGGGTTGCCAGGTTGCAGAAACAGAGCCGCCGCCCCTTTGAGCACGCTGCCACGGCCCGTCCGTGTGTTTATGCGCGGGGATTCGCACACCTGTGCGTCGATGTGTGCGCGGACACCCGACGGTGGGGCGGTGTCGCGGGCGGCAAGGTCGCGTCATTGATCGAGAAGGGTTGGCGTCGGTGACGCGCCCAGTGACGTCATAGCCTGACCCGACGCGGGCGCGTCTCATAGCGCCCTCTGCTCCTATTCAACCCAAAGCTTCAGTCATACCGAACTTCAATGCTGCGTTTCCAATACGGTCCGATATAACCGCCACCAACGCATCCCACCATCAAAGAACTACTCCACAGTTCTCCACCCCAATGAACACCTGGATCTTGATCATTCGTCAGAGTCTGGATTACTTGGTCGAAACCTCGTACCAACCATGGAGAAACGGAGGTTTGTTGTTTTTCGATGATAACGACTCGGGTCTGTCCGAACTCCATGAATCCAAAGGAGGTTCGATAAAACGCTGGTCCGGATATCTCGGAGGTTTCTAGGGTTTAATAAAAACGTGCCTTCCAGGCACTGGAAAGCACTTTTTGATACCGTAGAGGCACTCTAAGAGGTTTCTGTAGTATAATCAAAAGTGTCTTTGAAGGCTTCGGGAAATGTTGCTTGTGGGTCCTAGGAGGCACTATTTGACGATACCTTTGAGGCACACTAGGAATTCTAGGGTATCGTCAAACAGTACGGAGAGTTCTGGGGTATCGTCAAATAGTTGATTTTTCTTTTGTTCTCCAGAATTACGGAGAGGCTTTGGCGTTCGGGTTTGAGGGGAAGGTCGTTGCTATGCGAAACAGGGGGTTGAATTAATTGCGGGCGTTAATGAACTAATTTGGAATGAATGAAGGTTTGCATATACGATAGGGCTGTAACAATGATGAGCAAATATACCTACGGTTTGTGGATTCGCTAATTGTGACCGAGTTCGTCAATGGCTCTGGGGCAATGCTTTGCGAGCTGGGCTGGATGATCGCGGAGCCAGCAAACGGAATGGCAAATCGTCGGGATGTTTCTAGGGAATGGAGGGTTTCGCATAGGCAGGAAATAGAAGGGCGATGAAGATGCCACCTCCAATTTAGGGGAGGAACATTTGTAACTCTACCCTGGCATTCTGACTGACAGACGTCAAGAGGCTTTGAAACTTGCGTGATTTATGAATCGGATCTTCGATGCTACGACTTCTTTATTCCTGAGACGGTGCTGAGTTTTTTATCTTGACGTTTGTCCATTTTTCGACCTGGACTTCCCGGACTTGCCAGAACTTTTTCCAAAACTGAAAGGGATTACGAAAAAGACTAGGCAAAGGAGAGAAAAACAAGTTACAGGGAAGCTTGTTTCGCGACGGGTTATAAATTATAGCGCTAGCCTATTTGCATTTTACTCGGCGCCACCTTCCTACCCGGTATGAGGGTTGACGACGGTATAGCTCACGCAAACCGCAGATAGCCCAGTCTACTCGCACCTAGATTTACACCACTGCAAAGATCGGATACTCTCCCCGCTGGCCTACCTGTAAACACGGGGACCTTGAATAATTCTTTATCCGCCGTCAATCCGGCCCTGACTCTTCTACATCCGAAGTCGAAAATGGTGACCTGAGAAGTGCCGGATGAAATATGAAAGGCCTCCATAAAAGCTTCTGACTGTGACGCACTGAAAGGAACCGAGTAGCCAAAGCCAGATGAGACCTCATTCGACATGACTGGATACTGCAATTGTTCATCCAGGCTGCGTGCGATGCTGATTTGCTTTCGAGCAGCTTCTTTACTTTTTCCACGATACCCAATTGCCACCTTCTACGATTCGCCATTGGGTGAAATCTCAAGAATAAATGAGTAATCATAATAATTGTCTCTTCCCTACCCAACTCGCACAAAACCCCTTCTCTCCGACTCGGTTTCTCCATTCTTCTCAATACACTGCGGATTCCATTTTGAACCTGCTTGAATATGCCGGCTAGGCACATGGGAATGGAAACTGAACGAGAAAAAAGGAAAGAAGCAACCAGCCGGTGGAAAAAAACGAATAAAGAAACAGGTACGAGCACATCTTTCTGTCCGTGGCGAAACAACGGCTACTATATTTTTTAGCGTGACGGTAATTGGAGTCGAGGTTCAATCCGAGGACTGGGAAAACAGCCCTCGAGACGTGTACAACGGAGAAAAAGTACGGCCACTGGTGAAATTCCCGTTACAGTCTGAATCGAGTTAGGACTAGTGCGGAATTCTACTGTACAGTCTATCGGGCAGAAACGTCCGTCTTTTTGACTGGAGGACCGTTGAAAGGTAGATTCGTACGCGATAAGCAAGCAGGACATTTCTCCGAGATGCTTTATATATTTTTGGACGTTTTTTGTTTCCAGACTGTATTATTTTGGGCATAGTTCGTTTCCAAACTGTTTCTAGGTTTTGTCACTAAGTTGGTCGTAACTACACCTCGTAGATAATAAGTGATTAATGGTAGTGGGGCACTTGTTAATAGTGAAGCATTGAAGGTGATGTCCTAAACTATTCGCATCCATGTTTTTAATACCACCGGCCCAATACTTTTCAAGTTTTGCCGTACACGCTCTTCCCCGACACTTTTTGCAACCGAAAAAAAAAACGGGGCAAGATGAGACAAACGGTTTGCGCATTCACAGCACAAGTAATATATCTCTCGGGGTTGTCCATTTCCCAATGATGATCAGTGACGAACTTGGAAGGAATTTCCAAAAATTGAGGGTCAACTCTACATCCCCATATGTGGTGCCATGCACTAACGACATTTCGCGCAACAGAAGTCCGCGGACTCGTCGACGCTTACGGTCACGTGAGCTCGCAAGCCTTTTTCAAACTTCTTTGGTATTCCTTGTTCGGTATACGACATTCTCTTTGATACGTTTGTCGATTGACCCAGTTGGCTACCTCTACAATTTATGAAGCGCTTTCCTCCCTCGTCCCTGCATTTCCGTGACTCCAAAATTGTTCGGTACTTATACGCCGGAGTTGTTGATGAAAAAGAGCGGCAAACTTGCATCGTATGTGACACGTGGCATTAAAAATGCAACGGCATCGCTATAAGCGTTTACGACGGAATTGACGCATTCGGTGAATCGAAAACGCTGCATTTGTTCAACCAAACCTTTCGATCGCCATTTCCGTTTGTTTGGGTTTACATTTATTTGGGTCTTGGCCACTTCTTGGAACTAAGAACACCAGTAAAATCCAATTTCACCATTTAAAACGACATTGACGCGTCCTTCAACAGCTCCAACAAGACGTCCGTGAATTTTCAATTGGCTTTAAGGGGCTTGGCCACTGTGCAAAATTTCAGAGCTTCGTACCTCCAAGCGTATCAACTCGAAGAGGAAGGACCGTTTTGATGGAGGAATCACAGAATCACAGGGAAACTTGTGATTTCAACGAATTTCAAGTAGTTCGAGGTGGATCGAGAGCCGATGGGAACGGAGATAGAAATATTACGGGTCGATCGCGAATGCGCGATGAGAGGGAAGCCTCGTACAGGCTGATGTGGTTTCTGGTGTGGGCTCGTATCGGAAATTTGGATTATCTAATATCCGTAATGTCTCATTAGTGATACTCGGTGATCCTCTACCTCTCTGGGTCTTCTAGCCCTAATCGCATTTAACGACTATACCCTTATATCACATCCCGATATACCACGAGGTATATCATTAATGGTGCGTCATCAGCGTTTCTCCCGTTCTAAAAAAAGACCATGGGACGGTCACTTTTAACCCAACAAGTCCACTATCCAGCTTTTTATAATACCTAAAAAAACATCAGTTTGGGAGTTTCGTAGGCAGTTTGGGTTTTTTTGGGTTAATGAAGAAGGAATTTCAGAAACAGCCTCAGCTTTGCTCATTGGGTTGTCCGGTGTATACCGGGTATCTGAAATACCGGACAAAGATCATCAGTGCCCGCATCAGACAAAATTGGAAGCTATAGTCACCTCGAGAACAAGAGTAGAACCGAAGAGCAAAGTCACGTATCCGTATAAACGTAGTTACTTTTTCTTTTATTCTTCGAAGCTCGGAGTGACATCACCCGGTGACATTAACGACCTCATTATAATCGACGTAAATTACTCTTCTCATTTCTCCGTATGACCTTTACGGTACTCGCGTGTTTTCATCGTACCGGTTCTCTCTCTGTCTCTCTCTTTCTCTCTCTATCTTCGTCATCCGACTCACTCTAGCATTTTCTCCTCCTGGACGAAATTCCCACGTTTCTCGTTCCATCAGAAGAGTCGTCGGGAGCGTGTTACTCCGGTTATTTCGAAATGTCGTTGTTTGATGGGATTTAGTTCCTATGACCGTTCCATGGACACCAATTTATCTCTCTCTTTCCTTCTCTCTCTCTCTGTCCCTTTCGGTCCCCCATTTCTACGGATGTACAACGGGTGTTCAGGGCAACCCTGGAGGGTTTCGCAACGCCGAGGGAAATCGTTCGAACGTCGCATAAATCTCTCTCTCTCTCTCTCTCTCTAGCAAAAGAGGTTAGGTATAACTGGTGCACTCCTCTGGGTTCCAGAGTGCGACTAGGCGGGGGGTGCTTTCACGCTCTTCTATTACACCGCCCGGACGTTGATCCGGGCCTCTCGGTAACGAAGAGAAACGGGTGACGGGCGAGGCAGGCTTTGCAGCGATGCATCCGAATGCACCCTGGCAGGGGATGAGGAGGAGGAGGAGGAGGTGCAGGAGGGATGGGGGCAACCCATCAAGGACGCGAATACGACCAGGGTGCCGACCAACGCCGTTCCTCCGAATGTCTACCACCCTCGGCAAATTCGAAACCAGATTTCGTCGTGTCGTTATCCTTCCAAATAACTCGAGAAATTTAAATGTATAAATAATCCTAAATCTTGTGATCTGTTTTATTAGGGTTTTGATTAGTTGCTGTGGGTTATTTTTTAAAGATATTTTTGACAGACTTCATAGACTCTGTCATCATCGTCTTTGTCATCTGGGATATCCAAACAAACCCAAACAAAGAATTAAAATTAATTAATCACTCTCTCTCCTCAAAGTTAATAATTGCATGTTAATAAAGATAATAATCTTAAGTAGCGTATTTGATAACCCAAACAAACCCAAACAAAGCACTAAAATAAATCTATTTATCTATCTCTCTCTCTCTCTCTCTCTCTTCTCTAAAGTTAATCATTTTTCTGCGACTACTAAAATGGTAGCTCGCCGTCGCAGGTGCGCAACTGACAGTTCGCTTCGGAAACACGTGTTACGGCTCGGACATTGGAGCCTCCGCAAGGGTGTTCGTCAGTTACGTTCGTCCGAGCGTTTACCAATAATAACGTCCTGTACCAGACCAGTCGGGAAAAGAGGGATAAAACACTGCGTAATTAAAGTGGGGGGAGGGGGGGCGTGAAAAAAAGCGAACGTGCACATCCAGACACCGGAAGAAAGGGGAAAAAAGAATGGAAGGGAGGGTGAAGGGGGAGGGGATGGTTCAAATTGATTGCACGAACGTTTAAAGGTGTGAGGTGCTTTTGCTTTACCTCTGGACTGGTAAACCGTTCGAAACGAGTCCGCGTGCACGCCGACATGTTTTTTGTTTTTTTTTTTCTTTCTTTTCGCAATCGTTCGTTAGTTCTCTCGTCACACCTCTCATCGACCGTAAACAATCCACGACGATTTGTCTTTGTCCAATTATTCAACCGAAATCTCGCTGTCTTCGATCCACAGTGAAAAGTACTTGTACAGGCCAGACGAGAAGATGGATAATTATACGAGTCAACGCGATTGGACTCGAGGCAAAAAAATTGGACGATTGGACGAGGAAAAAGAAATTGTAATTACTCATGCGTTATTAAAATCTAGAATAAATATTTTTATAAAATATCTTTCGTTGTGTTCTTTAATATTATATTTTAGAGTATTTATTAATTTATTAATTTATTTATCGTATAAATGATGATGTAATAATAATATATTTTATTAATAATGTATTTCCTTAGAATATTACTTTGTAATTAATTTATTTTGTATTATTTAAATGATTATATTAAATGAATAATATATTTATTTATACATTATGACTTAACGTCCCAGATCGACTTTGAAACCGTCGACTTGTGCGTTCACAAAGTGTCAGCGGTACCATTATCGCGTTAACGTGTCATTCCCGGTGGCGGTAGGGATACTCAAGTGCACACACACACTGGTGCACACGTGCATAACACCGAGAGCCGAAGTAATCACAAAACTCGTCGCGCTGCCAACTCGTTCGCACCGCAACGAACCTCGCTACCGGCTCAACTATTGTGTGTCGCTAACTACCAGGGGCGTCTTAATTAAAAGTTTATCCCATCGCGTACTCCCCCCGTCGCGCACACGATTATCCTCGGTGTGTACTCGTTTACTAAGGTTACATGTGTATTACCTCCACTCCCGAGGAGAACACCTATCGTGTGCTTCACCATCCCTGAGAAATGGACCCTCAAGAAGTCTCCTTTTGCCCCTCTCCCGCAAGAAAAATTTATTTACGATCATTGTATTAATTATTATTATTCTACAAAGTGTATTATTACATATTATACAAACTGATTTCAAAAAAAATAAATGTATTATGAATTTTTATTAATTAAATAATTTATGATTATTATTATTATGGTTATTTTTCCATTATTCCTGAATAATAATATCGCGAGACGAATCGTCTATGATTCTTTCGAATAATCAAATTTTTTCCCGATTTTTAAACGTTGCTTTAGTAATGCAGGAGGGCACGGGGAAACTGGAAGAATAACTGCGTCAGGAGCAAATATTTCGAATTTTTTTGGGCGCGTAGGGATCCATGGTCGATAGAGAGTGTTCGGACTTCAGTAATCTACCGGAAATCCAAGCGGTGAGCCGAAACCACGCTGGTGAAACTGACCACGTTGGTCGAGACTTCGTGTATTTTGGAGATGCCGAAGACGCGATTACGACGGGAAGATACACGGTTGAGCAACGTTGGATGTTGTTGGGAAAGGAGGCAAGAGGGAAGGGCAAGAGGCAGGACGGTAAGTACGAAGATGGGAAACTATCCTGAGTTCCAGGCTTTCCACGGTAGCAGCTTATGGCGCTGGTAAGCACCGAGGGATAATAAGGCCTATGTACGGTCGAGATGGCGAGAAAACCGGCAGCCGAATGTACGATATATAGGAATCGTCGACACGGTATCAGCATTGCGAAGAGTCTCGCTCGTGCACTGCACCAAAGTGCATACTCGTTTTGCAACGTCCCATCTGTGTCCACCTGGTCCTCGCGTTACGCCCCCGCCCCCGGCATCCTCGTACGCCTCCAACCGAGATTCATTATTCAGGAGACGCCGAGACTCTGGCTTTTCGCAGATATTTACAGGGCTACTCAAAAATAACGGACCTCCTTTCAAACTCCGTTTCCCTTTACGGACGCTCAATCGAATATCTCGGCGAAAAATTATCGTAACTCAATTTTCCAAACGCCATTTTCAAAAGGACAAAACCAGCTTTCTTTTGCCGCTTCGCTCGTATTTTTACGATTTTTTTAACGCTCTCTGGATCGCTTTGAATACGCCCGGAATTTTCACGATTTTTTGACTTTGCAAAATCGCGAGCTGGACCTTGAAAAATTTGAATACCATCGTTCATTGATTATCTACTCGAAGAGAACATCCTCAGCTAAAGTCGTGCTTCTTTAAAAACGTTTGCAATTTTTTCGCCGAATTATATAATTTTTTGTCCGGACAGAAAATTAACAGAATATCTAATTCTTTTGAACAACACTGTATACTGGCTCAAAGCGAATTTTAAAGACTGGCTATTTCGGAGACCGTCCTCGAAGCAACGTTCCGTATTTCAACGCTACTCTAACCGGAATAACGTTGAAAGACTTCAGAATGACCGTTGGAGAAGTGCAACCGTTTAAGGGCCTGTCATGAAATCGCCCATTAAAAAAAAGGACTTTCGAGACGACCACTCGAGTAGACAGACAAAATGCGAGTTTCGACAATGTGTTTTTATAAGTATATCTCAAAATCCATGAATTAATCCGAAATAATCAATAAACGTTGACAACAATTTTGATAGAATATTATTAATGATATAATAAAAATAATAATAAATGGTGTTCGATATTAAATAACAAATTGACCATGAAATATCATTATTATTATTATTCTTTTTGTTGTTATTACTGTTTGAACGATAAAAATTATAATTTACTATTTATTTGCCAATAAATTAAGGGGTAACGATATTTCGAGATTGAACAAAACCAAACCTCTAAAATTCGTATCAAGCGGTACCGGAAGTGGTAGCCAAAATTTCAAACACACGATAAGGGAATTTTCGATAATGCGAGAAGGAGAGGTGGCGCTTCTCTCGCGATTCTCGATCGGGGGAAACACGCACGAGGGCCATTTCGGTTGGTCTCGTCGACCACAGAATGAAAGAGAGAGAGAGAGAGAGACAGGGAAGCTTCGTGCTTTCTCAGTGAAACTCGATATCCCTCATGAAACGAGAAAACCGTGTTTTAAGGGGGTAAAACCGTAACCGGAGAGCCGAGAGACTCCCCGAGGCTCATCGAAGCTTCCAGCGTTAACCTCAACGCTATTCTATTTTACTCGACCTCTTTCCACTTCGACCCCCTCGCCCTCCTGCCCCCTTAAACCCTCTTCGAGCCTCAACGAGCCTCGGACCCTTAACCGTAAAATTCATGACAAATTTACTGCGCCACTTTCCCGCGTCTCCCTACGTGCTTTTTAATGTTGCATCATCGTCAGGAAGCCCTACCAGGTGGCGTCACTTCCGGAACAGTTCGCCGAATGAATTTCCGCCGTATTGTATTTTTTTTTGCTCGTCGAAAAAATTGAAAAAATATATATCGTTGTCCAAAAGAAGCAAAAATACAGAAACGTTTCTCGTATTGAAAAAAAAAATTACCAAATCTCAGTCGCGTTAATGTTGAAACTTAATGTTGAAACTTAAACCTCTTGAGTTAACCCCTGATCCTGGGGGCTGCACGTTTTGGCATACCAAATCGCCTCAACCGATATCAAACTTTTCCTCGATTTCTCGATAGCACTTATGGCTTATCGTCCTACGTAGATAGGTATTCTTCCTGGGACTTTGTTTTTTATCTTTTTTCGTTCTATCCAGCCTCCAAGACCTTGCCAAGAAATCAGATATGGAGAGGGAGGAAGAACTTTCGTTTATTTCGTACTCCGAGGCTGGAGCAGCCCCTGAGAGTCCTATGCAGGGATACGTGACGTTCTCGTTTCATCAAAATTATATTCATACATTTATAATTATCATTTACTCATTTATTCATTATTTTTATTACTAATATTAATATTACTTGGGCAACCACAATACAAGTATTACTTATCAAGTTCAAATTAAAGTTGTAAAATAATTATCGACGTGAATAACAATTTTTAATATCATTATTGTTATTATTTAATTCACTTGCCCTTTCAAATAATAATAATGATAACAATACAAATAATTTCTTACACAGTTGAATAATAAAAGATAAAAAATATAATTTATATATATATCATATTAATAAAATGATAATTTTAAAAATTAAAAAAACAGTAATAATAACAATGTAAAGTGTTTTTGTAAAGAGGAAGAGAAAAGAGTGAACAGGATCAAGGAGCCTCTTCTTTCTCTCCTCTACAGTCGAAGTGGCAACGCGAAAGATCGAACGCCCCGTGGGCTCCCACGTGAACCCGATAATAATGCAAATCTTTCTACCATCGTCGTCGAAGTCGTTCTCGTCTCTTCCTTCGTCCAGGATCGATGGCTCGATATACATATCGCGATTGGAGGAAAGTGGGATAAGGGAGGGGGACAGGGGGTTTGGAAAAAAGGTAACCGCGAAGAAACGAATTCACAAGTTGACTCACTTATTTCCCATCGAACTGGAAGAAAAGTCAACTCTCGTGTTCGACAAGCTCTCGAAATCGTTCGAATCGACGAGATCTCTTTTTCTTAACTTTATTCGCTCATCCGCTCTCGATTCCGAGGAGAAATCGGACCTCAAGAATGAACGGTACATTTTCGAATGATAATAAATTAGTTTGAATTGTAAATTGCTAACGATGAAACATTATTCGTTGATAATAATTGAAAATCCATTGATTGCTGTACCAGGAGACCGGAAGTGATTTTTTTAAATTAGTCGATTGACTCTCAATACCGATTTTCAGGATTTATTCGATTTTTGACATTGTTTCGATTGATTTTTGAAATAAAGATTTTTTTAACTCGGTCGATTTTTCAAAGATAAGGACCAAAGGCCTTTAAGGTCTTCCAAGGGTCGTTAAGGGTTTCCAAGGGCTTTTAAGGGCTTCGAAGGGCCTTCGAGGGCTTCCAAAAGTCTTTAAGGGCTTTCAAGGACCCTTATTTTTATGCGACCCGTCAATTTTCCTCGCAGGATATATTCGAAACGTTTTGACGTGACAGACTGGCGTACGAAGAGTGTACTTGAAACGAGATTGATCGTCGGTGGTATCGGAAAGAAAAGTAGTCTTCACGTTCGTGGAAACATCAATAATCGTTATTGACCGGAAATCTCTGGGGACGGAGGGGAAGGGGGGCTCGCGTCACTACACGAAAAATCACTGACAAATCGGCCGTGATACGAACGGGAATCGGGGGTGCTGGATAATAAAGGGCGAAACATAAGCAAAGACGAAAGCGAGGCGGAAGAAAAAAAAAACGAGCCAAGGGGGATACTAAAAGCACGGGGGTGTGTTCTCGCTGTTAATTGACCGAAGTTTCCGGACCGGAAGTCTCGGGAGACCCGTCGTCCTCCTTGGGACCTCCCCAACGCCTCGAACGAATATATATATTGGAGGAAAGTCAACGGTAAAGATATTGGACTTGAAATATTTTTCAAGTCCAATATCTGCACCGTCGAATTTTTGAAAAAATGTTCAAACCCTCAGTAATCCTCGTATCAAACCTCGAATAACCTGCGAAGCCCGCGAAATTACTTCGCGATTGATTTCCCGGCTTTTCAAAGAATATTCCGACACTTTAGAGCACATTTGTCAACATTTTACGATTTTATTTCTTGAATTTTATCAAATTTTGAAAAAATTAGATAAATAAAAAATAATAAATAAATAAATAAAATATATTATTCGAATCCCTGAAAAAATATCCTTTTTAACGACTCGTGGAAAGCACGTGATGAAGTGCACGATGCACTTTCCGCCCGGAATTTTTTTTGTTGTAAAAGTCAACTAAGCTGATTCGCGCCCGGAAAACATTTTCGCGAAATTCACGCCGCAGTAAACCCGACACCGTTGTGTCGTGCCGGTAGTTCTTCACCGCTCGTCCTTTTTCTTCTCAGAACAATTTTTTTTCGTTTTTTTCGTATATTTTTGTTCATTTTTTCAAATTTTTCTCACCGTTGTTGGATTTCCTTTATTCTGGAACTCAGTGGTCGCCAGAGTCTACTCGCGTTCTCGAGAAAATTCACCGCAACAATCGTGGCGGGACTCCGGACGTGAAAAGGGAAAGAGGGTGAAGAGAAGGGGGAAGGGTCGAGACGATAAAACACCGCACCGTTAAAGACACAACCAGAGCGATTTATCTTGAGGAGCTTTTCTCGATGCATCCCCCCCCCCCTGCCCTCGACTGTTTCGTACATCGCTGGGGACAGATTTTTCACCAATCCCATAAATTACGACCGATTTTCAACCGACGATTCCTTGTGATCGTTTTGGTTCGTTCTTTTTCTCAGCTTTTCGTTTTATTGAATGTCTTTGTTTGGGTTATTGTTAATAAATCTGTATTGTATTATTCATAATATAAATATTATCTAATGAAATGTTTATAGTACAAATATTATCAATAAAAAATTGCATTAATGGTTTTTTTTTAATAATATTTTATTTCATTAATTTTTTTCTGTAATAATTATTTTTCTTTAAAAATCGTTGTTGTAAAATTGTAATTATTTAGTTAGGTATTTGTAAGACATGAACGACGTGGTCTAAATTTGTGAATTCACGATTCCTTCATTTTCGGTTTGTTTGGGTTTACTCAATGAAAGCTTGAAAAAAAAATGTCGATTTGAGAATGGTCGGTTTAATTGTCGATGTTATTTCTCTCCCTCTCGCTCTCTCTCTCTCTCTCTGTCTCTCTCTGATCGTCGCGGTCACCCCTTGCGCGTCGTTTGCGCTAATCGAAACACGCATGCGTGATCCCCTCAGTTTCCCGAGCACTAAAGAGTGGCCTCACTGCTCCACCCGAAATTCCTCGGTGGTGTGAGATTCTCTCTCTCTCTCTCTCTTCCTCTCTCCCTCTCTTTCCAGCCTGAAGACACGAGGGGAATCACGAAGACAAAGAGCCCAAAGTTTATAGCTCGTGACGTCACCAGAAGCATCGTTACGCGATACTCCCTCAGATAAGATAAGACCAAACCGAATAATTCGATCATCCGCGTAAAACGAGAACGCAGGATCTTACGAGTTAAATATCCTTTGTATTTTAAAACCTCGCTGCATCTAGTCCAAAAATACATCGATAGATAGATGTTCTTTTTTCATTTCCGGTCATTTCGTCATCGGAGGTCACGAGGAGGTCACAATGACCTCCATTTTTAAACGATCGCCAAGATCACTCTCTTTCTCTCTCCAAACGACCCGCAGTCCTCGTTCGACTAAAGTTCTTTTCTTTTCTTTTTGTTTTTGCTCGTTTTGTTTGGAGGGATCCAAAGAAGGGTGGAAACGAATCCAGCGTTCGACTGATACCAACGGATCTTTTAGTTCTCGATGATGAATGGCCAAAGTTTGATATTTATTTATCCAATATCATCCCCAAATTGCCCACGAAGAGGGCACCAGAAAAAAAAAACACTAGAGACAAATGTATCAACTTTGCTAACTCGTTTTTAATTGCATTTTTCCGTTCGATATTACCACATACGAAAAATCTGTAAACTCAAACTGCAATTGGTCATAAAAAAGTTAAAAATTCATCGATAAATGTTTATTAAAAAAAAAATATATAAAAAAAGATAATACTAACAAAATAATATAATAAAAATAATCATTATAATCATATTAATGATACTGATAATAAATAAATAAAATAGTGATATTGATAAAGTAAGAAAATAGTATTAAGAATATTGGTATAAACAAAAATTCAATAATAAATTTAAAAATCAGAGATGGCAGGGAGGGTGGGGAGGACCAATACCATGAAGAAACAGGATGGAAGAACCGTTCTAGCAGGCCCTTGTGGTCAATTCCGCGCAGCAGGGTCGAGACTTTGGAGGTTAGACCGAACTGGTCTCGGAGCAGGAGGAAGATGAGGTTTGTGTTTCTGGTCCTCGAAGCTTTCGGTGCTGAAGCAACCGCAGGACGAAAAGAGACCGTGTTCGATAGGGAGAGAGAGAAAGAGGAAAATAAAGAAAGAGAGAAAGAGAGAGAGAGAGAGAGCAAAAAGAGGGTGATCGTGGAAAGGGGCGAAAGGAGAAAGAGATCTGATGAGGAGAAACGGAGGAAACTTGTGCTACAACAGGGGATACGGAGAGAAAACTAGATAGAGAGAAAAGCTGGTCTCGGGCGCGCAACGTTGGCCAAGATCAATAGGGAGGCTGGCGCGAGAGAGAGCGAGAGAGAGAGAGAGGGAGGGAGAGGGCAAGGTACCCCAGGCGACACACGCGAACCTCGTCTCTCCAAGCTTGATCTCTGGCGCAAGCGCTAAACTTTTCGCATACGCGCCTTCCAAGGATCCTTGAGTTCGTCCTATCCATAAACAACGGTCTTCACCAATTTGAACCTCCGTTCCACTAAAAAACTCAAAAGAACCTCAGCAAACCCAAACCAAACCGAGTGAATCGAAACAAACCCAATAAAACCGAGACGTATCCTCTTTGAAGTTTTCCCAATGTCATCCAGTTGTCTCGTCAATCAGCAATTTTTCCTATTTTCCAACGATTTATCGTTAAAATCAACTGAAACAATAAAAAAAACTTGGATTAACGTCAAAATTCACCAGTTTGCGTTCATTCGAACCCAAACAAACCGAAAACGGTTCCATGGGAAGCGAATATGGTAAATTCTTTGATACCATGGACGGACAGTTAGCTTCCTGACGTTTCACGTTCACGTCTGACACACTCGAAGCCCATACCTTCGATTATCTCGGAGATAAGAGTCGTGGCTGGGCCACGAATCGATCCCTGGCCAGCTCAATGGAAATGTTTTCATTTCGGCTTCACTGTGCATGAAGGTATTTATCTCCTTTATTGACATAAATTAATTTCCACCAGGAATCAATGATTTTAACGGGTCTCTGTCCTCGACCCTTTGGCACCTTGCCAGACAACTTTTCGATCGGGACAATAGAACCTTTCTTCTTTTTAATTTTTTTTTTTTACCTTTTATTGCGGTGAATTGGTGAAAAACGAATAATTTAAGGGTCTTTGCGATTTAGGGATATTGAGGATTTTTATAGTACTAAAAAACGGTCACCAGAATCTAGAATTCCCTAGAGCAGTCGATTAAAGTCCACAATGTCCTAAAACAGCCCATATCAGCCTAGACGGTCCTAGGCCAGTTTATACCAGTCCAGACCAATGTTTCCAATTCGTTAATCCCTCTAAAGCAAAAACCAAAAACGTTTAGTCCAAAGCCAACGAAAATGACTGAAAAATCTCTGCTGGCAGATGGAATTCTTCTTGGCTATTCGGTTTCAGTCCACCGTCATAGGAATTGCAAATTGTCCACCTATAACCGTGGTAGGACCCAATAGCCAGTGTCGAAGACAGTGAAAAGGGTTGGAACGGGCGAAGGGTGGTTCATTATTGAATCGTAAAGTTTGGCAATAGAACGTCAATTGGATCATGGTCCCACGATCACAGGGGTTACCAAGTTTGAGAAGCTGATAACGGATCGTTGTGGGTGGGTAGTTGTAGTTGGGAGGTTGTATCGCAAGAGGAGAGCACCAGCTAGGAGAATAGATGCCCTAAGATGATATTCGTGCTCGACTGAGCAAGGGCTATTCCAAGCTTGATGGCTATTCATGAATCCTCCCGTCCTATAGTCTCCTCGGTTGTAACCCAGACGTTGTCCAACCTACCTTCAACCATGCCCAGCCATTAGTCCTATCCAGTCTTCGGATGACTGTACCAAACAGACATCGGTACAATGTTCGCTACCGTGTACACTTGGGATCTTCACTCGGACGTGGAAACACCGATCAGTTTCGGACCTGTCTATCCAACGACGAATCTCACTGGTTATCGGGCTTTCTATATCGGTCAAATCCGACACCCCCCAATACCCACGTACCAATATCGATCCCCGATCTAGGATGCACAAGAGATTTCCCCAACCCTCTGGCTTCAACACGGTCTTCAAGATTACCCACCCACGATCAACGCACAGCCGACAGATGAGCGACGTCCAACAAACCTCATCCCCGCTAATATTGGCTAGCTTTGGACTAATCCCTTCCTCAACTGACGTTTTGACTATCCTAAAGCCTGACCATAGGTCTTCTTCGAAATCATGGAGAATCAGGCTTCGGGTCCAACATCTGGAAAGATCGGGACCAATTTTGCCAGAGATCAAGCGGACCGAAAAAACAACTCAAAGGAGTATTGGGTAGCTTTGGGTATTGGGTTGATGCGAATGATGATAGAAATCTTCAGGGATGATCTTAGGAAGATTCGGGCTGACCGAAACAATCCTAGAATAGTCTAGGCTCGTCTAGAACCTCTTCTATCGGGTTTTAACCAGCTTGTAATGTCCCAAGCTGAAAAATATATTTTCCAAGCAGGTCGGAGTGTTAATTAAGCGTGGAGATTTATTGGCATGTTGGAATCGTTGGTAAATCTGTATCAAAAAAAAAAAAAAATCAGTGAAGACTGATATTTCAGTGCGACCCAATAGGCGAAATGGGTGGCTGGTGTCCATTGTTGGATGAGGCCGTTATCGGGCCGATAGGTGTTCGATGGTGCGAGCAATAATCTAGGGAACGTCGGTTGACATATTTATGCGTACGCGTGAGGGTGGTAATTCATTCGGGAATCGACGTTTTTATGCCCAATTACTTATATTGAGAATAGAACTGGTATTGGACGAGAGAATCGGTCGAGGCGGTCACCTCGTTTACAGCGAGGCACAGATGTTACCCCATGGTGGATATACGCGATTCACGTGGATGGATCACACAAACGGATGAAACAAAAAATGGAAAAAAAAAACAGTTAACGGAAGCATCGCTATTTCGTCTGACCACAAGCGTTCCGTAACTACTTACGACCCGAATATACGGGCACGGTTTAACGGTTTAACGGTAAAACGCCAAATCGTAAACCAAACACTGTTAGACGAAAGTTGGAGTAAAAAATAACCCTAAACAAACTTTATGATACAGAATATCGAAAATGGCTGAAGATCCATTGGGGTGATTTGATCTTTGATCTTCTGTAAATATACGTACATGGAATTTTGTTTGACCCCTGACTCCTTCGGTCTTTTTGGTCCTCGAACTCCTTCAGCTCTTTCATCATCCCCCAGTCTTTTTCATCCCCTGGGTTAACCCGATCCGGTTGAATTCGAGCTTTCTATCAGGCCGTAATTCTCATCGGGTATTTACGTTGGATGATCCTGAACACCTCGGAGTGGTGGTAGTGTCACGCATCTGGCAATTACAACGGGAGGGTAATACCGCGAGTCCGACAAAATCGAAGGGGGTGGGGGAAGAGGGAGTTGTCGTCAAACTCGCACCGTTTTCGAGACATCGGTGATGGAGAAGGGTGAACGGTTCCGCGTGTGCGCAAGTGCGATAGGGACAATGCTACAGCCAACATTAGCAGTTATCGCGACCCGGTGTATTTAGAGCGCGCAGATTAAATCGTCCGTTCTGTGGTGACCGTTATGCATTGGTAGTACGAGGGAGGCTTGGTCCCTCGTTATATCGGACTCGGGCATAGATCACCTTAATGAAATATGAACTTCCGTTTGTCACGTTTGCCCATTTTTTATTTCGATCCGGCAAGCTTGGAGAATGGTTGGATCTGTTTAGGTTCATTTTTAAGTTTGTTTTCTTTATATCCCCATCGAAAATTTGCTGCTGATTACAAATATCATTGAATTTTCGTCGAAAGCACGACACGAAGCAATGAAAAACACGTTTTTAGTCGTTTTTTACGATTTTTTCATAGAAATTTTGGGTTTTTCGGGAAATGAATGGTAGATTCGTGTTCAGGGGATCAAATTACATCGTAAAGGACCTATTAAAAAAATATTAAAAATCAAAAATTTTTTTCGATTTTTGGG